>CM076577.1:228200476-228312976 GCA_034641835.2 Pinus albicaulis | reverse complement strand
TGAAGAAGACATTGGAAGCCGTATGTATAACCAAATATATATTGACGAAATGAAGCAGGAGGTTGGAGCCTCATAGAGATAAGGTCGATGCCTTGGAAGATAGGGTTGGAGCCCTAGAGGATTGGAGTCCTCAAGAGACTAGGTTGGAGCCTGTACCAGATATAGGGTTGGAGCCCTTGAGGTTGGTGCCTCAGAATTGATAGGGTTGGAGCCCTTGAGGTTGGTGCCTCAGAATTGACAAGGTTGGAGCCTTGGAAGTCGAAGTTGGTGCTTGGAAAATACAGGTTGGAGCTTGGGATATTGAAGATTGGTGTCTTCATATAGGGTTGGAGCCCTACATGTATTGTACTTGATTTATTGTAAAGAAGACATTAATAAAATCATTATTCTTATTGTTCATTTTGTGTTCTAAATATAAGTGATCTAACTGGTAAAATTAACAATTGAAAAGAAATAGTGATTCACCCCCCTCTCTGTATTTCCAACAATTGGTATCAGAGCTAGTACCTTCACTCAAAGCCTAATAGCTTGAAGGTTGATCATTAGATCACAAATGGCAAAGCCAAAGAAGAAAGTCTCCAATCCTCCTAAAGATGTGTCTTCCTTAAACATTGAAATTGAAGTAAATCAATTTGTGAAGGCTCCATTGTTCAATGGAAATTTTGATATGTGGGTGGCAAGAATGAGGAATTTCTTGAAGACTCAAGGAATTGAAGTTTGGAAATCAGTGATTACTAATGACACAATGGACGAAGAATCCAAGGAGTACAATACAAGAGAAATAAAGGCAATTTTGAATGGGTTACCAAATTCTGTAAAGGTCAATTTTGAAAAATGTTCGTCAGCAAAATTCATATGGGACAAACTTCATGATCTCCACTGAAAAGGAGTGTTGACAATGATATCCAGTCAAGAAGATGATGGAAAACAAGAAAGGAGTCCAGAATCCATCAAGGAAGGTGAAGATAAGAGAGATGACAACAAAGATAAAGAAGACCTAGAAGATGAAGAGAAAAAAGAAGACTTTGAAGAAGATCTCATGAATAAACTTATGGCTTCCATGGAAGAGATTAACAGTTTGAAAAAGGAAATTGAGGAACTTAAGAAGAAAGCGCAAGATGGTAACCAAGACAAGACAAGGACAGAAGTTGACTTTGTTAAGATTCAAGTACAAGAAAGAGATGAGGAGCTCACCAAAATTAAAGAGGAATTTCATCTAAACAAAAGAAAGCATCATGAAGAAGTCATATCTATGACAAATCAATTGGACAAGGCAAAGAAAAGGGAAGAAATTTTGTTAAGCCACCTTGAGCAAAGACTTAAGAGCTTGAACAATCTTGAAGCAGAGACTAGTCAATACAAGGAAGAGGTCTCCTCTCTTAGATCTCAACTAGAAGAAGCGAGGAAACAAGCGCAAGGAGCCGAGAAGGTGCTGGAAACTTTGGCATTCATAGAAGGACAAGTTAATGAAGTAGAAAAGGAGAGAAACACCATGATATGCCAACTAGAAGAAAAGGATGAAGAAATCTTGAAACTAAAATCAGACATCAATCTTCTCAAGGATGAAACATGTGAAGCTACAAGAATAAAAGAAGAAATGGAGAGTAGTCTAGCAAAAGAGAATGAAGAAGTCTTCATAATGAAATCAAATATCATCTCCCTTAAAATCGAAGCACATGAAGCAACAAGGATGATGGAAGAAATGAAGAAGAAACTAGTTATGAAAGATGAGTATTGTGAAAAGTTGAAAGGAGAAATTGTCTTTCTTAAAAAGGAAGTTGACTTGCTGAATAAGAAATTGAAAAGCTCTCAAACCCTAGATGACATCCTAAGTCATCAAAGGTCTCCCCTTGATAATTCAGGTCTTGGCTATGCAGGTGAATCCTCAAGCAAGAATGATAATGCTTCAAACAACAAAGATGTGAGGAACTTGGAAAGAAATGTTGATGCTCCCAGTTCCAGCAAGGGTAAGGAGAAGAATCAAGACAAAAACGGAAGAAATTATATTCCAAGGAGACTTGCAGATGGTGTCAAGAATACAAAATGCAATGAATATCATCAAAGAATCCCAAGGCAAAAAGACTTCAAAATTACATCAAGGAAAACTCCATCTCCGAGGTACCAAAGTATATTTCTTGGTTATTGCTATTCTTGTACAAACTTTGGGCACATGGAAAAAGACTGTATGGCATATCACAAAGACAAATATAATGGCCCCCGTCAATCTCCTCGAAGCAATTTTTCAAGAATAATTCATGATTTCTTATTCATGAACAAAATAGAGTGCTTCAATTGCCATAACATTGGACATATGGCATGCGATCGTAACTTGACTTGGGCCCCTGCACAAGCTAGAACCATGCCAGAGAAGAAAGCTACACAAGTATGGAGAAGGAAACAAGTTGGGTCCAGAAGTCTCTTGAACACTCCAACGAACAACACATTTTGTTGAATAGATGAAGTCATCCCTGATATTCCAAGTATTTGATGGTGAAACCCTGCCAAAAAGAGACCATGCATACAGTTAGGGGAGTTTGTGATTCTTGAGTATTCCTGCAAAAAGTGATCCGTGAGTGGGCCCTATGGAATCCTTGATGAATTACACATGGAAAATCTTGATAAATCATCTCTCAGAAGTAACTCCATTGAATAAAAACATGATATTATGATGATGCCTTCTAATTGATCACACAAGGTGAGAAATCCTTCATGAGCTAAAGGAATTTGTGCAGACAAGGGGAGATGGTACATCACATGAAGAAATAAAAACACATCTATCATGGAACATATTTCCAGAATAAAGAGCACCATCGTAAGGGGAGTTACATACCTACGAAGGACTACAAATAATGAAGAAAAGAAGTAGCTTGACAGGGGGAGTATTTGGGCACCCCGTTTGCCATTGATGTCAAAGGGGGAGGAAAATTAGAAGGGAAAGAATATTTCCATCAATGACAAAGGGGGAGATTGTTAATCAAGGTTGTCATTGATGTAAATATGGATTTGACTGGGATGTCAATATTCTTGAGATCCCTGATTCCAAATGATGATGTCTTGCCCTAAGAAGTTGCCAAGTGTCCGATTGGTGATCTAGTCCCTAAGTACAAGCCCATAACATGCAGAACTATACTTAATGAAGCCATACTTGTGATGATGTTATACTCTTATATGAACACACTTAATGACGGTGTTTGATGAGGATTGGAAGACTAAGTGATGACGTAATTGATGATTGAAAGAGAACTTCCTAATGATACTACCTATAGCATATCACTGCGCCACTATGTAATACACTCATTGCTGATGTCCTACCATGATCCTATGATGAAGGTGTTAAACAATGAAGAAGTATAACAAGAGAAGCCTATCTGCCTACCTCAAATTCTGCACTAATTAATGACCAGTCAAATTAAAAAAAATGTTTTTTACTTCTTAGAGGCAGCCTCTCAATTTGACACCTATGCCATCTTTTAGAGCATAATTTTTCCTTTCCAATGAGCTATTACTTGACCAGAAACTCCAAACAGTTTGGGAGATATTTATTTTTTAATTTAAAGAAATTAACTCTGACATTGAGCCGACCTATGCTCAAGAACACATGTCGGCCTCCCTCCAAAGAGTCACGTCCCCTCATTCCAATCAAAAACCTGTATATATATGACGTTAGACACCTCATTCTAGCATCCAATTCGGTGATCAATTCATAGAAGAAGCACAAAAGTACTAAGAAGGCTGAGAAGAAAAAATTGGGAAGCTTCTGTGATAAATTATTCTGTTCTAGCTCGGATTGAGGGCTTAAGCATCTCGGACTTGTTTCAGGCACTTTCTAACAGATTTTGGGCTTTTTACAAAAAAAGACCTCACCACAGAATTTCAGAACTTAACAACAGTGAACCTGAAGTGTAGACTGTGTTAATACACTTGTGGAGCTTGGACCACCTACAACAAGTGTTTAGGTAGATCGAATCAGTTTTTTTGAAGGACAAATCTGTGGTGCCTTAATAGAGATTGTTGATATGATATCACTACATTTCTCTGATAACTAATCTGTGAAGGGGCTGACACCTATAGCTTACCATTACAGTGAAAGTGATCACAATTGACTCGAAACCTTTTTGAAGGATCAATTTAATAACTTACCTGTGATAGAGACAGTGTGCTTGTGGAAGGAACTCAGACTAGTTATCAGTGAAAGGCTAACCTCGTGTTAAACACACATTGAGAGCTCAGTTCTCACAGCTCTGGCATGTAGTGAAACTGTGTTGAAGAGCTCCGAATAGGAAGAACAACCACCTGTGGGCTATGAGCTAGGATTAGTAGCACAGTCACCTTCAAGATCAGACTACAGAAAACCTGAGCTCCAGGGTCAGCCCTAGCTCAGATCTGAGATCATTAGAGACTTGGTGGAGTAGTGGGTATTGTAACCTTGGTGGAGCCCAAACTTGTGGATGGTGTAATCTCGGTGAAGACTAAGGAATATTAGACTTACTGCAACAAGTAAACCTGTGACAGTCTGCACTAATATACTTCAGACTTGGTGCATCTTTTCTGTGGCTTGAATCCACTGAAATATACTTGGACCTGTGTGATTGAGTGAAGTTCTTGGACAAGAGAAGTATTGAACAGTGAAGAATTAGGTTGTTCCTTGAAGACATATGGTGATTTGACTTGAAGTCTAGTAATAATTTATGATTGTTGACCTTGGAAGGTTTGAATACATTCCTATAAGGCCACACTTGAAGTTTTGAAGATTTGTTGAAAGTAACCTGTGAGTATCTTGAAGCAGCATACTAGACTTGAAGAGAACAGGATTTGACAAGGCTATTGTAGACATTTTGTTGAGAGGCCTTGAGTGATCTTGTAATATGATGATGCATTGATGAAGCCATCATGAGGTAACTTGGAGAAATTGTTTGGGTACAATGAAGAGTAGCGGGGACACCTTCTACAAAGAAAAGGTTGTCATTGATGACGTGATGTGTAGATTACAGTGAAGAGTAAGCTGAATATTGTCAGGGCTCATTGAAGAAGACATTGGGAGCCGTAAGTATAACCAAATATATATTGACGAAATGAAGCAGGAGGTTGGAGCCTCATAGAGACAAGGTCGGTGCCTTGGAAGATAGGGTTGGAGCCCTAGAGGATTGGAGTCCTCAAGAGACTAGGTTGGAGCATGTACCAGATATAGGGTTGGAGCCCTTGAGGTTGGTGCCTCAGAATTGACAGGGTTGGAGCCTTGGAAGTCGAATTCGGTGCTTGGAAAATACAGGTTGGAGCCTGGGAGATTGAAGATTGGTGTCTTCATCTAGGGTTGGAGCCCTACATATATTGTACTTGATTTATTGTAAATAAGAAATTAATAAAAGAATTTATTCTTATTGTTCATTTTGTGTTCTAAATATAAGTGATCTAACTGGTAAAATTAACAATTGAAAAGAAATACCGATTCACCCTCCTCTTAGTATTTCCAACAGTAATTCGATTTCCTTTCCTTCCAAAAAAAATTTCAAGAAAATTTCTTGAAAATTCCCCAAAGATTGTAACCATTGTATTCCTAGTACAACATCAACACCTCCCATTGGGATGGAAATAATTGGACTATTCAATACATATTCCCCCATGGATAGCTTGATATTATGGCATTTTCCAGAGCAATTTATAGTTCCTCCATTTGCAACCATCACTTGACATTCTGGTGCTGGGTATAGGAAACAATTCAATTCCTTGGCTATCTTACAATGAATAAAATTATGGGTACTACCCGAATCAATCAACACTATTACATTTTTCTTCTTGATATGTCCTTCTATCTTGAGATTTTGAGGAGTGATAATTCCTGCCAATGCATTACATGATATTATCAGACTCATTTTTTCTTCTTCTAGGGTTTCTTCCTGGTGTATATCCTCTACTTTTGAAGTTTCTTCTTCATTTTCTTCTTCCTCTTCAAAGTCTATGTAAAATAATTTCTTATCAATGCACTTATGACCTTTAGTGTATTTTCTATCACAACTGTAGCAAAGCCCTTTTGCTCTTTTTTCTTCCAATTGTTGTGGTGTCAACCTTGTAGGTTGTGTAAGTCTAGGAGTAGCAACACTTCCATCTTTACAGATGTGAGTGGTAGGCTTCCTTGTCACCATAATTTTACATTCAATTTTTCTTGCCAATGTGAATTCCTTCTCCATTGAATTAGGTTCCTAAACGCGAACTTCCTGTTGGATGTTATCCTTTAAATTCCTTATGAAGAAATCAATCCTGTGTTCCTCTGGAATATCAGTTACCCTTATATTCAATTTTTGGAAGTCCTCAATGTGCTCCGCCATTGAACCCTTTTGTTTGAGATTTATCAATTGGATAAAGAAGGTGTTGCTTTTTGTATCCTCATAATGTGCTATCATTTCCTCCGTAAAAATTGACCAAATGACAATTTTTTTACGAGAGTAAAGCCATCGATACCATACAAATGTATTTTGTTCTAAATGTAAAGTTTCAATGCGTACCTTTTGTGTGTTTTTCACATTATTGAGATCAAAATATTGCTCCATCTGTAGTATCCATGTGTACGGGATCCTTGCCATCAAACTTCCTCATATCCATATTTGGAATATGGTGGTTCTTCAATCCAACATTAGAGTTTATGAAATCACGATTAACATGTATTTTAGTCTCATCATGAGTTTCCTCTACTACATTTTCGCCATTAGGAAACATTTCTTGTATCAACTTTTCCAAATCATTCTTCATGTTTTCGATGTTGTCTTTCATTTTTTCATCGACCTTAGCTTCCATGTCATCCATCTTAGCTTCCATGCCATCCATCTTAGCTTCCATGCCCACTTCCATGCCATCAATCTTAGCTTCCAAACCATTCATCTTAGCTTCCACACCTTTCTTCAAACCATCCATATTAGTTTCCACGCCTTTCTTCAAAACTTTCATTTCATTTTTTGTTTCTCTTTGTGATAGCAAAATTTAGTGCACTTGCTCTTGTAATTTTGATATCTCAGTTGTGTTTCTTCATCTTCATGAGTCATAATAGAGACTTCTGAAGGAATAATTGGTGTTGAATTCTTTTTAGGGGGAATTTTACAACCCAATACTGATATATATTCTTCAATATTCCCTTGGAATAAATTCAAAATGTTTTTTTTTCAAACGAGACTTATGTAATTCGAAAAAAATACACACCTTTTTCTTGCTTTTGAGGAGCTCGATATTGAAACTGAATTATCTCTGTGATTTTGGATCTTCAATATCTGAAATTTGGCCCTGTGGTAGCCCTCTGAATCCTCTTTCAAATGCCACATGTCTGACCTGATTTGGATTCTTCACGAAAAAGTTATGTCCAATCTCCCACAATGACCTAATTATGGACTAGTTCAGTAGAGCGAATTTGTACGACTTTCCACGTGTCACTGTTTGCTCCTTTGGCTCTAAAATTTATAGACATGAAACTAAAGTCTATGTAATTATAGCCAATTTTTACAGAATTCCAATCCGATGCTCAGAGAGAGTTATGAATATTTTCCCACGATCACCTCTTTGAGATGAAATTCGGGAGCCTAAAAAAGACCTAACTTCCACAGATCATATCTCTGTAAATATTGTGAACCAAGCTCTGAAATTTTGTGACGATGTTCCTCAGGATTTAGGCTTCATGCTCTAAATATTTTAGCTTCTGAACCTTCGTAGAAATTTTTTTATAGTGAAAACTCCATGATGACCTGTTTGGTACAGCGAAACCCTAGAATCCAAAGCTCTGATACCAAATGTTGTGAAACCAGCTCCAAAAAGAGAAGAAAAGAGAATCAACTCCTTAGAAATAAGCCACTTTGAGGGGGTAACCTCCAATACATTACATGAATGAAAAATTCTTGGATGATACAAATGAACAAACCTTCTTTCTATATATAGGAGTCCATGGGGCCACAATGTAATCCTAGTGGGGCCATAATGTAATCCTAGTTGACCTAACAATAATAATTTTAGGGCACAATAATAACAATATGGGGGTTACAGGGGTACAAAAATAATAATAATAGGGTTACACTAACAACAATAAGGGACTATACTAGTAATATAAGGGCCTGACACCCTATCTGTCACCCATAGGGCTGGGGATGCTAGCTCCTGTATCTTGGTCTATGCAGAGTACACCCGAGTTGGCATCATACCCACAAGTTGGGCTTGTTGGGAATACCAATCCCTAGATGGCCAATGGGTTGAGAGACTGCATGGAGGTGTACAACCCAAGCTAATTATGATGCATTTGTTCTACCACAAGACTCATGAGGGTCATCCCTGGGAAGATCAGTGGGAAATAGGATGGGTTGAGATGTGCTCCCTGATGTAGTTTCAGGTTGAGATGTGTTCCCTGATATTGTTTCAGATTGATATGTTCGCTCTGAAATTATAGAGGGTGGTAGCTAATGCTCCCCAATGATTCTTCTTCTTTAGATATGAGAATGTTTCAGCATATAAAGTTGATCAAAGATGGGACATGATGTGACGACATGATACACATGATTATTACATGATGCAGTTGTAATTTCTCCCTATCTGAGAGGGAGTGTTAATTTGGAAGCTCAGTGAAAAATTCCAACCATGGGACTAGATTCCTCTTTTCGAAAAGAACCAATTTTCACTATTGAAGCACTCAATTTGGACAAGGGAAAGTGTAGTTTTGAAGAAAATCCCACAGGTGCACATTTGATCAGGTTGGCCCTAACATAAAAATAGACACCCTTGGAAGCCTATAAATACAAGTGACCTCAAGATCATTTGGATAACACCAAGAATCATGTTCATTGATTGGTTCACACAGGTCTGAGGTTGGGTCGAGAAATTTGTTCGTACAGGTTCGATATTACATGGTCTGAAGCTCGCATGTGTTCTAGGGTTTTGGGTCACAACCACAAGATTTTCACAAGAATATTTTTGCTATAACTATAGAATTGTAGGCTCAACAGTGTGGTTGGAAGGTCTCAACCGCACACATCCTTATTCCTCCATGCGGTTGGGCTCTAGGGTTGAATTTTGAAATTTGATTACAGTTGAATACAAACAAGAAAAGTTGTCTCTAATATGGATTGGATGTTGGGAACATAGTTATTAATGTTGTTGGGTTAATTTTACTAGATGATTTTGTATTGGGCTCATCGTACTCTTTGCTGAACATTTTATGACAATCTAATAAGAAGTATTTCAAAGGGTTTTCCCTAGTCTTTGACCAAATCTAGTGTCTCTTGTTGATGTGTTATTTGTCTCCCTTCTCATTGCATTTACTATTCTCTCTTCAATTATTGTTGATGATTGAAGATATTATTTGTTATTGAAAAGTTTGTTAATTGAAGAATTTAATTGGGCCAAAAATAATTGAAACAACATAGATAAGTGTGAATTTTAATACTAGTTGAGACATTAAGGCATTCTCTTTCAAGCCTCCATTCAAGAAAGAGGTGTTCACGTCCATTTGATGAACTTTACATCCATTCTAAGTTTTCGAGGAAAAAGGAGTTTGAATGATGGCCCAATTTTCTGTGGGGCGGGGTGTGGGGGGAGTCTCTTCATAATTAACAATTTCTTTATGTGTAGATCATTTTTCCACAAGCATTTCTTCGTGCTTGAAAAGTGAGCCATCTATTTTGTATTTTTTTATTGTAGACAAATTTTCAAACAATTGGTTTGGTTTTGAATGGACGATCCATCAAATTCCATGTTCCATTCTTTATTGCGCATTATAATTCTTTTGCATTGCTTATTTCCATTCATCATGAGAAGAAAATTATTTGAAGGAAGTTTGTTCAAAGTTAGTAGATAAATTCAAACCACAACCATATGAAACATCCATATCATCAGTGGCAGTGGAAATTGAATTAGAATTATCTACATGACCTCCATATTTTCTTTTCGACCTCATTAGGATGAACACTTCCAAGTGTTTTGGTGAACCACTTTGGGGGACATTTTTGAGATGGTCCAAGTTGCACCGTTGATTGAGATACAGTTGCATCAAGGTCCAATCTTCCAATTTTATCAATCACTTCACTCAAAGGGTCTTCCTAAACTCATGAAGTGGACATGACTTCACAAGGGGGATACAATGAGACTAATCCAAAATAGGGATCTACCTTTAAAGATGTTGAGTCTTATGATCAAATGCATAATATATCTTTGGATGAGAGAACCTATCTAAACGATCAAATTTACACTGAATAATATTTTCAGCCTTGGAAGATTTAAGAAAATTCCATCTCTTGAAGGATTAAATTTCTTGTTTACCTCATCATAAATGTTGAAAAGTGTAGCTTGGGAGGTATTCCACAAGCCCATATCGGGGTTTGTGAGAATTTTGGTCA
Organism: Pinus albicaulis; assembly: GCA_034641835.2. Taxonomy (NCBI): domain Eukaryota; kingdom Viridiplantae; phylum Streptophyta; class Pinopsida; order Pinales; family Pinaceae; genus Pinus; species Pinus albicaulis. The sequence continues at coordinate 228,302,618 of CM076577.1, read as the reverse complement.
TAAAAGGGGTTTTTGGGAAAAAGACCCAAGTGAAGGGGTTTTAGACCCAGATGGGGTTTAAAATATAAAAGTGAAATTAAAAGAAAAGTTAAAAATAAATTAAAATCCTAAATTGAAGTTGATAATTCCTCCAAGATGTAGAGGGTTCCATAGAAGCCTTGGGAAATATATTTAAGAAGGCCTAATTCTGGGATAGAAAGCATCGAATGAGAGGAGGTCATTTGATGAGGAGGTTGGACAAGATGTAGTCCAAGAAGGGGCTGAGTTGTAGGCTAAGCATGGGATACTAGGGAGGTTGTGAGTTACCCATCAGGGCATCAGATTAAGGGAAGACATAGACCTTAGGAGCCTATGAGAGATGGAGAGAAGGATGTGGAATGGATCTTCTCGTGTGTTTTTCTTTTGGACTAGTGGGATCCTGCTAACCGAGTTTGAATGGAAATTTTGGGCACTAGTTATCGCAGAGTCCCTGTATAATAGGCCACATAAGTCAAGGGTTTCTTTTGGTAAGCTGAAACTCTAGTAGTAGCTGTACAGGAGGGCCAGAAGCCTAGTCTTGGGAGACCTAGTAGTCTGTCTAGACAATGGAGCCAAGCTGCATATGATAAGGGACATTTGCAGTAGATTTGAAGAAAGTTTTTTCCTAGAAATAAGGAGTAATGCACGTTGAGTTTAGGGTTGGAATGTGTGTTCCTAAAGGAGGGTCGAAATACTTTAGGTTATGATCAAAATAGGTGAGATACTTCTGAACCAAGAAAAAGTATATATGAGGTTTATCATACTGATTGAATACCAAGAGATGGAGCCCGTGCCATGATTTTAGGACAAAAAATTTAGGTGACCTTAGTTTAGGGTAGAATTGAAGAAAAATACATCACAAGAGCACCATCAAAGCCACAACCTATAGGTGACTAGATGAGGTTAAGGAGATTGAAATTCAATATTTCTTCTTGTGAATGGTGAAGGTTGAGTTGGGCAGAAGGTAGGGGGACGAAGTATAAGAGGGATATGTGCCTAGTCTTGGGGTTATATTTTTGTAAAAAATCGAGTTTATCATATTTGATATTCTGTAAGAGGACCGAGTCCTAAAAGTGAGCTAGAAAAGAGGTAGAAAAACTCAAAATAACAATGTTTAGGAGGCAAAGTCACAATGCACGGGCGAGGGCTTGAAGAGGAAGAGACAATGGAGGATTTGAGGTGGAATAAGGCCAATTTTTTGGGTTATAGTAGTTGCTAGAAACAACCCTAACTATGACCAAGGGTTTTAGGTAAATTCATGCACAAAACTAGAAACGTTAAGGAAAAACGTGAAAATCCTTAAGTTATGTAGTTCGTCCTTCTTAGTTAATGGTTGCAAGGTGGTATGAGAATGTTCTATAAAGAGTTTGAGCAATTTTTTTGTTATAGCTAGAGCCCTAATGAGGGAAGATCTAAAAGGTATAGATTTGTGCAATTGAGGACAATATTGTAGAACAGAGGACAATGTGAAGAAGCCCTAGAAGAGGGAATATATGAATAAGTATGATGGATTGTTCCATGGTTGGATCAAAAATATGAGGAAGCTAAGATCAGTCAAGGATTGACTGAGTTTGGATAGTGCAGGAACACAAGTAGTGCAAGAAAAATAGTGCAGGAAGGAGTCCTAGTTTAGGAAAGCGGTAGGGAAACCAAAAGAATAGGAGCTAGGAGGGCTATAATGGCTTGCTATAGAACCATAAGCGTTAAGGAAAAAAGTGAACATCCTTAAGGTATGTAGTTTTTCCTTCCTAGTTAATGGTTGCAAGGTGGTATAAGATTATTCTACAAGGAGTTTGAGGAGTTTTGTTGGTAGAGATAGATCCCTAGTGAGGGTAGATATAAAAGGTATAGATTTGTGAAATTGAGGACCATATTGTAGAAGAGAGGACAATGTGAAGGAGCCCTAGTAGAGGGAACATCTAAAAAAGTATGATGGATTGTTCCATGGTTGGAGTAACAATATGAGGAAACCAAGATCAGTCAAGGATTGACTAAATTTGGGTAGTGCAAGAACAAAAATGCATGAAGGAGTCCTAGTTTAGGACAATGGTGGAGCGGAAAAAATAATATGAGTTAGGAGGGCTATAATGGCTTGCTACAAACCCTAAGTAAAAATTATTGAAGGAATAAGAGGACTATTAGAAGAGGCATACCTAGGTGAGCTCAAGACTAATTCTTGAAGGATGAAAAAAGGAGGTCTAGGGAGCATATCACATCAACCCAAGTTAATTGTTGGAGAATGAGTTCTATAAATGATAGGTGGAAACCCTCCATTCCCTAAGTGTGTCTTCAGAAGGAAAAATATAAGACACTAGTGGGAAGAAAGTCCCTAAAATTTATGTCCTTAAAGGACTAATGAGAAGCTAGTTGGGAAAGAAGTCCCAGAGGAGCTGAGAAACAATAGTGGCAGTTGAGAGTTGTTGACAAAAAAAGTTATGAAAAACTCGATAAGAGTCTCGATGTGTTGAAGGACTAACGTTCAACTAGAGAGCATTTGGAGCCGTGTTGAGTGACCTAATGGATGTGGTTTGTTGATAGAAGCAAAGTTGTGCTGTTACAGATCGAGAACCAATGGACTCGGTAGTTTTGTTCATGGTATGATCAAGGCATTTGTGAATAAGATCTACATCAACTAGATGACCAATGTATCTTGTTCTTGTATGTACTTGTATTAGTGGATGTATGAGGGCCATTATCCTTGGTACAAGAGCCTTATAAAACTGTATTATTAGTTTGATTAATATAATAAAGATGGGTTGAATGTTTTTAAAAATTGTCATGTGCAATAGTTGATTCATTGATGTGTACTTTCCTGCTATGAATAATAGGATAAGTTGAGGAATTTGAGTTGGTTATGTTAATTATTTTAAGAAACTAACCTAAATTCTCACATTCCATAGAAATTCAACATGGTATCAGAGCGCTACTTTGAATGGCCAATGGATCAAAGTGTGCACTTGGAAGCATGCGAGCGAGTGGAGACTGTGTAGGCTCAAAGGGAGTCTAGCTTCAGAGGGAGAAGCCCTAAGAAATTTTGAGATATTCATGTTCTGATGAGGTAGAGACAATACAGTGACACCGATCCATTCTACAACATAATGTTGTAGAGGTGGAAGCCAGGTGGGCTAGCATTAGTTAAATTTTGGGGTAAAAAATGGACCTCAAAACAAAAATGTACAACCAAAATCAAATTTATAAGAACCAATAGGATTCAAGATGATGATGTAAATCATGGGGAAGATTCTCCATTTTTAGAGTAAAAAGGTAAAAAGATAAAAAAATAAAAAAATAAAAAATAACTTTTCAAACTCGTATTTTCAACTTATCTCCCCACAATTTTACTCAAATTTCAAACGGGAGCACTTGTTGGATGCAAAATTTAATTCCTCATCCAAGGAGTACCCATGTTGCAATCACATTTTTTCATGTATTTGTATTTTTTGTGTAGAAGGGTCCATTGAAAGTATGCAACATGGGTACTCCTTGGATGCAGAATTAAATTCTTCATTAAATGAGTGCTCCAACTCAAAATTTGAGTAAAACTGTGGGGAGATAAGTTGAAAAAGTATTTTTTTTCCCTCCCAAATTTGATCAGGTAGTCCAATTTTATTTTATTATTTTATAATATTCCTTAGGAGGCCCATTTTAGACCTCAAAATTTCTCTAATGTGTTGCCTGTGATGTTGGATACTTCAGTGGAAGTACCTCCCTTGCTAAGCGGGAGTGTTGAAAAGTGTAGCTTGGGAGATATTCCATAAGCCCATATCAGGGTTTGTGAGAATCTTGGTCACAAAAGGGGTTTGTGGGAAAAATACTTAAGTTAATGGGTTTTAGATAGAGATGGGGTTTAAAATATCAAAGTGAAATTAAAATAGAAATTAAAAATAAATTAAAATCCTATGCCGAAGTGGATAATTCCTTAAGATCTAGAGGGTTCCATAGAAGGCTTGGGAAAAAAATTTAAGAAGAGGCCTAAGGCTAGGCTAGAAATCATCGAATGAGAGGATCTCATTTGATGAGTAGGTTAGACAAGATGTAATCCAAGAAGGGGATGATTTGTACACTGCACATGGGCTACTCAAGGAGGTTGTGAGTTACCCATCAAGGGCATCATATCAGGGGCACACACAGACCCTAGGGGCCTAGCCGAGCTGGAGAGAAGGACATGGAATGGATCTTATTGTGTGTTATAGTTTCAAACAAGTGGGATCCTGCTAGCCAAGCTGGAAAGGAAATTTTGGGCGCTAGTTATGGGCAAAATCCTTGTATAATAGGCCACATAAGTCAATGGTTTCTTGTGGTAGGACTAAACTCATGTAGAAACTGTTCAGGAGGGTCACAAGCCTATTCCTAGGAGGCCGAGAAGTCTCTCTAGACAATGGAGCCGAGCTGAAAATGTTAAGGGACCTTTGCAGTAGATTTGAAGAATTTTTTTCCCAAGAAATAAGGAGAAATGCAAGCCAAGTATAGGGTTCGAATGTGTGTGCCTAAAGGAGGGGCAGAATATTTCAGGTTGTGATCTGAATATGTGAGAGAATTCTAGACCAAGTGGACATCTAGATGAGGTTTCTAATACTGTTTTAATGCCAAGAGATGGATTTTGTCTTGTGGTTTTAAGACAACAAATTTAGGTGACCCTAGTTTAGTGTAGTGTTAAAGATAAAGACATGACAACAACACCATAAAAGCTGCAACCTATAGGTGCCTAGATAAAGTTAAGGAGAGGACGATTGGGTATCTATTCTTGTGAATGGTGAAGGACGAGTTGGGTAGAAGGATAGTGGACAAAGTATAAGAGGGTTTTGTGCATAGTCCCAGGGTTATCTTTCTATAGCAGGCCGAGTTTATTATCTCTGATATTTTGTAGTAGGACCAAGTCCTAAATGTGAGCTAGATAGAAGTAGTAGGCCTCAGAATAACAATGTATAGGAGACAAAGTCACAATGTAGAGTTGAGGGCTTGAAGAGGAAGATACAATGTAGGATTTGAAGCAGACAGAGGCCTAGTTGGTGGGTTGTAGCAACTACTACAAGCAACCCTAACTAGGGCCAAGGGTTTCAGGTCAATGCATGCACAAAACCAAATAATTTAAGGAAAAAAGTGAACATCCTTAAGATATGTAGTTTTTCCTTCCTAGTTAAAGGTTGCAAGGTGGTATAGGAATTTTCTACAAGGAGTTTGAATAGTTTTGTGGCAGAGCTAGAGCCTTAGATGAGGGCAGATCCAAAAGGTATAGATATGTGAAATTGAGGATCATATTGCAGAAAAAAGGAAAATGTGAAGAATCCCTAGAAGAGGTCAGATCTAATAAGTATTGTGGACTAATCCATGGTTGGAGAAATAGTAGGAGGAAGCCAAGATCAATCAAGGATTGACAAAAGTTGGGTAGTGCAGGGACACAAGCAATGCATGAACAATAGTGTAGGAAGGAGTGCTAGTTTTGGAAAGTGGTGGAGCAACAAAAAAAATAGGAGTTATGATCCAGATTTATGTAGGAACACAATAGAATACACATATAACCATAAATATAAAAATGCAGCAGAAATAACACTTGATTTCATTAGTACCAAAGAACTGAAATTTGTTTACAGACAAAATGGAAATAAACTAGCTAGGGCGTTGGTAGCTTATCAGTGAGAAGAGATAGGGTGGCTATAGGCCTCTGAACGCTTTGTTACATTGAGGCTTGAAGGCCTATATATTATTGAGAAGCAATGGAAAACCCTAAACATAAAAAAACCTAACCCTAGGAGATGAAACGCCAGAATATGGGCCCCGTCAGGGTAAATTGGTACATCAATTTCCCAGGGTCGTAACTTTGACATACTATCTCCGTTTGACACACATGATACATCGTTAGAAAGATCTACCTGAGGAATACAATTGTTGGCAATGAATATCAAGTCTAGAATAGAATCATACTTTTTAGAGGTTTGATGCCAAAAAACATCGTTTAGGGCCTCAAAACGGCTCCAGAAGTTCAGGACCCGAAAAACTGCTAAAAATAGTAAACTGTGCTATAATTAAGGAAATTGAAAAACTGAAAGAAACAATGGTGGGGCCCCAAGTGGAATATGTGGGTGGCCATCAATATCCACCTAGATCAAGTTAGGAGGGTTTTATTGGCTTGATCCAAGCCCTAGGTACAACTTCTTGAAGGAATAAGAGGATTGTTAGAAGAGGTTGAATTGGGTGAGCTTAGGACTAATCATTTGAAGAAAATGAAAGGATGTCAAGGGAGTAGATCACATCCACCAAAGTTCATTATTGGAGGAATTCTAGCAGTGATAGGTGGAAACCCTCCATGCCTAAAGTGTGTCTTCATAGGGAGTCATAGGAAGAAACTAGTGGGAAGAAAGTCCCTAGATGTTGTGTCCTTGAAGGAATATGGAGTAGCTAGTGGGGCAAGAAGTCCCAAAGGAGATGAGCAACAATAGTGGGAAGTTGAGAGTTGTTTCAATTGCAAAGAGTCTCTATGTGTTTATGCGTTGAAGGAATAATTATTAGGTATCTAAATATCCCAAGAAGATGCACTTTTGTCTCTGTTGCATCAGGGTTGCTCCTTTTTTCCTTGAGAATCAAGACATAGTGGTAGGAACCAAAGACCCCGAGATACCTTATCAAAGGAATGTGGCCCTACCACATTTCATAAGGAGTCTTATTTTTGAGAGCATGAGATGGAACTTTTTTTTTCACATACACTGCACGTAGAACCACATCAACCCAAAACATCAACTTTACATTTTTGAAAAACATCATGGAGCGAACCATAATCAAAGTAGTCCTTTTCATTCTTTCATCAACACCATTTTGTTGAGGATTGTATGGAACATTGTTTTGATGTTGAATCCCATGTTGGAAAATATGGCTTTCAAATTCATTACAAGTATATTATTTTCCATTATCAATATGAAGGTAGCCAATATATGATTGTGCATCATTTTCAATCCATACATGAAAATTTCTGAAAGTTTCAAAAGCTTGTGATTTTATTTTCAAAAAGTATACCCAACACATCTTGGTGTAGTCATTAATAAAAGTCATCGTATATTATTTCCATTTTCAGAAGGAACATGCATAGGTCCACACAAATCTTAATGAATCAGTGCAAGTATTCTACATGCTCTGAAAGTAGAATCATGAAATAGTTGTTTGTTATGTTTTCCTAGGATACAAGGATCACATTGCTTCAGTTTCCTAGGAATAGTTGGTAAACTAGAAACACACGTATTTTTCAACAATCAAAGGTTTTCATTATTAATATTTTCAAATAAACGCCACAAAATACTAGATGAAATTGTATCTTCATCATGATGAGAGATGTATGAAAAAATTTCTGTACAAGCAAATGCCCCTTTCATCTTCAACAACCTTACATTCTCTACTCTATTCATGGCAACCATGTTGTCATATGCCTTTCTTATTTATATTTTTCCATAGAATATATGAATTGAGTGGCCTTACTGGTGAATGTGAACAAAGGAAAACATATTTCTTCATAGCTCTAGAAGGTAGAGCCATATCATGTAGAAGAAAATCAATAAATCCATATAGTTTAAGCTTGATGGTACCAAGACCTTAGGGCTTCAGACTTGATTTATCTACAAAATACACTGTTCCATCTACATTGTTGCCGAAGTCTTAAAATAAGTATCTTTGGAAGGTCATGTGGCATGTTGCACCTATATCAAGCAACCATACATCTCTCCCAGAAGAAAATGAAGTGTGAAAGAGATCTTCAGTTACTCCAATATTGCAATGGGAAACAATATAATGAGTAGATTACAGTGCTTTACCTTTAGTTGGATCTGGTGTTTTACCTATGTCTTATTTCTAGTTTTGATTGTCTTTGGTTTTCTCCCAGGGGATTTTGCATGATGATGCATCATGTCCATCTTTGTCACAATGAATATGATGATAAGGTATTTGTCCTTGATGGTGTTTACACCCCTTGCTTTGAGATTCTTTTTTCAACATCCTCTTTTGTTGCCACATCTTTTAAGATAATCATGTGACCGATTCTTCCCTTGATCCAAGTGGATATTGGTGGCCACCCGCCTATTCCACTTAGTGAGTTTCATTAGTTTCATTATTTACTATTTTTAGAAGTTTTCCGAGTCCTGAACTTCTAGAGCTGTTTTGAGGTCCTAAACGGTGTATTCCTTGGAGAGATATTTCCAACGAGGTATCATATGCACCAAACTGAGATACTATGACCAAGTTACGACCCCGGGAAATTGGCTGCCCAACTAACCCCAACGAGGCCCATAAACTCTCGGTGTTACATCTCCTCAGGTTAGGGTTTTGATTATTTATGGTTTTCTCTTATTGTTCAATAATAAAAATGCCCTTGAGCCTCATTGTAACACAGTTCAGAGGCATGTATCTGCCACATCTCTTCTCAGAGATAAGTTACCATCACCCTGACTAGTTTATGTACATTCTGTTTGTAAGCATATTTCAGTCATTTGATATCAATGAAATGAAGTTTTGTTTCTGATACATCTCTATGTTTATTTTTATTTCTGTATTTTATTTCGTTTCTACATAAATCCAGATTCAGGTTACGGCTCCATGAGGGTTTGAAACATATTTCAGTTTCAATTTTTTGCAGTAATATTCAGTAAACTTAATGTGCATGCCACAGTCTCCACATATAATATTAGAGAGTAAAATATATCTCATTTGAAATTATTTTTTATTATCTCAAATGGGAATTTTATGGAATTTGATTTCGTTTCCCGATTTGAGAGATATGAGCAATTGAAGTTACATCTGTCTGGAACACTAAGTTGTCGCGTGTCCTATGAGTTTGTGGAATCATTTTCTCACTCCACAGATCATCAAATTTCAAGTGTCTTATATCACTTTAAATATCTATTTAATACCTAAAATGGGTCTTTGACGGAATTTGATTTCGTCACCTATAAGGGAAGTTATCAGCAAAGTTACAGCAAGAGTTCCATTTCAACCAACATCCAGATCAATGGTATCATAGCATTTTTCTCTTTCTCAATATTTCTTTCCATGTCTCCAATGAGGTCAAGGTATAAGGAGTTAGGACTCGATCTAGTTGAAACTTTCCAAGGTCAGCCTCGTAAACCCCGACGAACTTCCATGGCAGAAGAAAATAAAGACAAGAGAGCAGGAGATCCTATCAACATATTGCTTGAGGAGGACCTAGAGAAACACAGGAATGCGATGATGGATAAATTTTCCCAGATCCTCCAACGATTACTCACCGGTAGTGCATCTACATCCAACAACCACTTTAGAGGTGCCACTTATTTCAAGGTACAAGTCAACTTCGACATTCATGTATTTGAAGGCGAGATAGATGTAGATGTCGTAGATAGATGGTTGAATTTGTTGGAAGGGTATTTTTCGATCCATGATTTCTCTAACCAAGAAAATATTACTTTTTCACTCCTCAAATCCACCCCCCACGTTCAAATATTGGTGGGAAACCTACTGTGAGAAAAAATATGAGAGGAAACCATCTCTGTTCTTAGCCACACCCACTTGGAATTTGTTTCGAGACGACATTCCCTGTGGACTACTATGAGGACAAGTACATTCAATGAACCATGTAGCAACAACAAAGGGATTGAGATGTCCATGAGGTGACGAATTTGTTCCATACCCTGCGCACAAAGTTGGGTATTAAATATTTAAAGAGACATTTGGTGCTCAAGTACCGTAGCTATTTGCATAGATACATTCAGGAGGAAATGGAGTTCCTCGAGATCACCTCGCTTGGCATAGAATATAAATATGCCACCAAGATCGAGAATAAATTTAAACAGAAGAAGAAAGACTTTAGATCTATGAATCCAAAGCCAGAGACAGGTGCCCCTGAACCACAAGAAAAGGGGCAAAGCCAAAGCGGGGTGACTCAGAAAAAAACCACAAAGCCAAATAATGACATGGGGAAGTGGTGTGAATTTCATAACAGCTCCACTCACAACATAAGCAAGTGTCAGAAAAAATAGTTGCTAATGGCCAAACTGAAGGAATCCAAATCAGATGCATGTTCTGATTCCGAGTCAGAACCAAACAAGGGGAATGACAAAGGGAAGCAGATAATTGATGTGGATCCCAGTGCCATTGTTGCCACCACCAAGCTCCAGAGGGAGGATCCTGAGGATCTAGAGGAGGGGGAGTGCCTCTTCCATTCGCAGATGTAGGTGAAGGGTTCTCCACTACAAGTCCTTGTCGATAGCGGAAGCCAAAAGAACCTCATTTCAGCAGAGGTCATGAAGCGGCTCGGCCTACCGACCATAACACACCCACAACCATATACCATCGGGTTGCTTCGCCAAGGAAGATATCTCCGCGTCATCCAGTAGTGCTACCTTCCATACAACATCAAACCCTTCACAAATGAGGTACCGTGTGATGTTTCTCCTCTTAACGTGTCTGATGTATTATTGGGCCAACCATACTTGTGGAAGCGCCATGTTGTATATGTGTCTAGACCTTGTTCTACTATTATTACTTTGGGAAATAATTTATACAGGATACCGAAGGTAGTACTGCCTCCCGCCTTCTCTTTTATTACTACAAAGAAACACAGTAAAATTATTTCCCAAACTAGGAAATTAGTTTTCATTATAATTCACGCACAGGGAAAGAAGGAGATTGTGGCCACAACCTCTAAACAAGATTCCCCTGCACAACAACAACAAATGGAAAAAGTTGTGGAGGAATACAAGGACATTTTCTCCTGACCCAAAAAGGTTCCTCTACACTGTCAGGTCAAGCTCTCCATTGATCTGACCCTAGGTGCACCGCTGCCTAATGTTGCCATACCTTATGTGACCACACAGATAGAATCTACATGTGTATTGTCTGACGTCCGCGAATAGGTCCATGACATCTTGGAGAAACCCAATGGCAAGTAAAAGTAGCGTTGGGATCAACATCAAGTGCCACACAAGTTCCAGATGGGCGACACATTTTGGTTACATTTGCAGAAGGAGTGCCTCTCTGGACCCCATCGCAACCTACACCCACTTCAAAGCAAGCCAACTCCTTCACTAGGGAAATTGGTTCACCAAGGATTAGGTTGAACATAAATTTCCCTACCTCATAGAGGCTCTACACGCAATGTGGACCATTTATTTCTAAGGGGGGAGGAATGATTCAAGTGGATATTGGTGGCCACATGCCAATTCCACTTAGTCAGTTTCATCAATTTTCTTATTTACTATTTTTAGCAATTTTTCGAGTCCTGAACTTCTGGAGCCATTTTGAGGCCCTAAACGGCATATTCCCTGGAGATATCTTTCCAAAAAGGTATCATATGCGCTAAACGGAGATACTATGACCAAGTTACGACCCCGAGAAATTGGCTGCCCAACTTACCCCAATGAGGCCCATAAAAGGTTCCTCTCAGGTTAGGGTTTTGCTTGTTTATGGTTTTCTCTTATTGTTCAATAATAAAAAGGCCCTTGAGCCTCATTGTAACACAATTCATAGGCATGTATCCGCCACATCTCTTCTCAGAGATAAGCTACGATAGCCCTAACTAGTTTATGTCCATTCTGTTTATAAGCATATTTCAGTCATTTAATATTAATGAAATTAAGTTTTATTTCTGCTACATCTCTATGTTTATGTTTATTTATGAATTTCATTTCGTTCCTGCATAAATCCAAATTCAGGTTACAACTCCATGAGGGTTTGAAACATATTTCAGTTTCAATGTTTTGCCGTAATATTCAATAAACTTCATGTGCATGCCGCAGTCTCCACAGATCATATTAGAGAGTGAAAAATATTTCATTTTAAATCATTTTTTATTATCTCAAATTGGGTTTTTACGAAATTTGATTTCGTTTCCTGGTTTGAGAGATATGTGCAATTGAAGTTACACCTGTTTGGAACACTGCGCCGTTGCACGTCCTTTGATTTTGTGAAATCATTTTCTCACCCCATAGGTCATCAAATTTCAAGTGTATTATATCAATGAAAATATCTATTCAATACCTCAAATGGGTCTTTGATGGAATTTGAATTTTTCACCTATAACAGAAGTTATCAACAAAGTTGCAGCAAGAGGTCAATTTCAAACAACATTTGGATCATCCATTTATGAGCAAGACACACTTATTCTTTATGAGAATGAGTTGTCTTCCTCTTCTTGAATGTTTTTTCTAGTTTTGCAATATTCTCGACTAGAGATTCAAATTTAATGGACTTGATTTGTTCACTATATTGCAGAGATTAAAAATAGTGAGAGTACATAGGGTAGAATTCCTTGACAAAGGCTGTGATAGGAATGTATATCTTCACTCTAATTACATCTATATCTTGCATGATGTCTTTGATTTCAGTGGCGATGACTAAGATATCATCATATTTCAACTCAAGGTTGAAGAGTTTGACCATTAATTGGACAAGATTTAATTCAAAGCATGAGTCATACAAGTCGTTCAACTTATTTAATGTACCATAAGAATTTTTAATGGAAACCAAATGACTCTTCATCTCTTCACTTACAAAAGAAACAATTAGGGCATAGGATTTATTGTCCTTGTTCTCCCAAATGAAAATATCCTTATTTGATGTGTGTGTGGTAGGTGCGTTGTCTTCCTCTCTTTCACATATTCCTTTCCACAAGTCATTAAAACTGAGGCTTTCCTGATCTCTCTAGACCATTCTCAGTAGTTCTCCCTTCTAATGAGCAATACACTGACAATGGAGATGAGAGAATGCATTTTCAATAGAGATTTGAGTTGAGTTCTAGATAAGAAATATCTCACTACAATGATGCCTTTAGCTTATGTTTGGATTCTTCTTCAAATTATGAATACAATTAGGATATACATGAGAATCACATATTTATCTAAGGAAAAAGGAAACATGAGAGTTTTAAATCAAAGATGAAATGTAATTGGATGCATAGATGAAAAAATTCAGTCATGCAAGAATCCTTGCTCCAAAAATTTCTAGACATGTTAGAACAAAGAGAAAAATAATGAGTCACGAGAGAAGAAGCGTGGAGACGTTAAGAAACGGCTCATCTAGAACAAGAGCATTAAATCTGGTCTAATGAACAGGCCTGTATATAAGATTACAGGGAAAATATACAACTCTAAAAAATATTCACTGTCATCTCCTCGGAATGACATGAATCTAGAATCTCATGACCTAAAATACATGGTTAATAGAGAAAAAAAATTATGATCCAAATAACAAATGATAAGCAAAACAAAAAATTATGAGCTTAACTCGCCTATGTATGAAAATGGAACATAGGTTTCGAGAATCTGGCACCAAGGGCTTGCTCTAAGAATAGATTGCCACAAGTTATTTAGGAAACCACAATATTTCTAAGAGGTGCAAGGAATAATTGGAGAACATAAAGAAATGCTTTAGAAAATCCAAGAAAAGTAACATAAAGAGGCCCAAGAACTCCAAGACTTGTTCTTATTTCAACAACCTGATTCGATCTACAATTATGGAGCACTAGGGTTCTCAATATACAGAAGTAGTATCAATTCCATGCCTACCGGTATGAAACTATCAAACCAACTAGATGACATCCATGACAAGACCATTACTGACAAAATCAGAGAAGCATATCAATAGGAGAATAATCACAACTTTGATGCCTTGATATATTGTGAGAGTAAAATTGATGATGAGTGCTGCTATTTATAGGGTATGGAAGACCACAAACAAGAGTAGAGGTTTTTCTACATAGAAAAGGAAAGATTAGGATGGAAATATTGTAGATAGAGAATCATGGAGTTAACTTGGATCTAATACCAATTTTATGTCATGATGAGTCACTCCTAAGCTTGATGATTTTGAATTAATGTAAATTGGTATATAACATTGGAAACAAATTTTGATTTCATCTTCAGAGGTTAACATGACTCTTCCCATACACCTAGGAGGAGTGACTTCATATTTTGGTTATTTACAAACACACAACCCTAAAGGATTATGTGTCCAACAATTAGGAATTCTTTTAGCCCATGATCACTGTTGATTTCCTATGTATGTATATTGATATTGGAGTGAAATGTTGCTAGTTTGGTAAGCACAATATCCATCATGTAACAAACATTGGACCAAGATTTATTTAGTGACTTTATGTCTCTATCAAAGACAATGCCACTTTGGTAACCCAAATTGGACCCAAACATGCTCAATGAAGATCTTATTAGTGGCTTGCACTATGATAATCTTCTTCGTAGGTTCCAACATTGTCATCTTGGAGATTCAATCACACAACAAAAACACAATCATGACAATGTGTGGTTGTCAAGTGAAACTTGGCATAAAATCTATGGACATTGGACACCAAGGCTTATCTGGAGTGGACAAAGGAGTGTGTAGTCCCCATATTTTTTATTGTGGGTTTTTTGACAACACAGTTAGTGCATGATGCGATATATGTACAAACATTTTGTTGGAGTTTTGACTAGTAGAAGTGCTTTTGTGGTGCTGCCATTGTCTTCTCCATGTTAAAGTGTTCTACCGCTTATCTTCAAAATCATTTTCTCATGATCACTTGAATGAACATAAAGATTTCCTATACTGTACATAAGTCCATCTTGGAGGTGAAACTTATTTTTGTGCAAATAATCTCTATATTTAGTAATAAATTTAGGATTGATGCTATATAGTGAGGGCTAATGAGCATCAAGGATAATGGTTAGTTCCATAACTAAATTCCCACTTATTTTTTTTGCAACTCAATTGGTGTTTCCCTTTTTGTACTTGATGTTTAGTGGTCATTGTTGAAGGTCTATCGACCACTTTTTATGGTGCTTGTTAAGAGACTTGTCCCACGTTTACATAAATTGTGGATTCCCTGGCTCAATGTGGATTGTCATTTCCTTTCCTTTCCCATAATATAAATATTCCACTGCCAACAAACCTAGATAATGGAGTAAAGATTCTCAGTTTAGTTTTGGTATCTGTGAATCATGTCAAAGAATTTCAGTATAAGACATTTTATCTACATGATGAGTAATCATTGCATTGATGAGAAAACCTAAGGTGTTTATCTCAATTTGGTATTGTTGTTACAACTCACAACATGAGCTTGGGTGTTGAGTAAAGGTGATACTCTAGCTCCTTGAATAATTTATGTTGTACATTGGGCCAACCAAACTTTACCTTGGCTATGTAATATGAGAAAACCCCCTAGATTAGGGGCTATATAATATGAGAAAACCATAATGTGAACTTGCAGTAAAAGTTGACTAAGCCCAAGAAGACGTGAAGCTACGTTTAGTGCCTTTAGCGCTAACCCATTGTGGATAACTTATATCTTGGTTGGATTTACTTGAACCTCATACTCAATTCATAATGTACCCCACATGTTGACTTGTTTGCATGTAGACTCATGCACTTCTATGTTGGCATATAGCTTATGTTGTGGGAATGTGTTAAAAAATTAGTGAATTTCCTTTAGATTCCCTTCCCAAATTCATAGTGAAAGAATTGGTGAATTGTTGTAGAATATCATCCACCATCTTCATGAATGGAATTGGAACATTAGTCACATTTAAGGGCACGACCAACCTCTTGAAGAGACCTTAGACTTGAATGTTTCTTCTCAACATAGTTGGATAAATTTATCCTTGGTGATAACTTGACTTGAGATCAATATTAATGAGAAAATTTGCATCTTTGAGATAATTAATCCCAAATATAGAATTTGGTGTTTGAATATGATTTAAAAAAAATATTTGTAGTCAATATAGAGGCACCATGTGTTGTCCTTTTTTGAACTAGTGTAATCAAGCACTTATATGGTGAGTAGCTTGGTCAAATGTGGTCCTTATGTATGAGATTATAAACCAAACATTTGATCTCATCATTCTCCATAAGAGAATGTTTGTATACATAGCCATTGGGTAAAGGGACACTTGGTGTCAAATCAATTACATGCATTCCTTGATAGTGTAAAGGTACCCTTGTGGGTGAGTTTCAAATATTTGTATTCTTCCCCCAACTGATCTATTTCTCTTTATTACATAGAGTAACACCTTGTAGAGGCCTTGGCGGTCATGGTGATTTTCCTTATTTCTTTTACTAGACCATAGAAGAGACAAACCTTTCAATAAAATATATTATCTTCATACATATTAATTACCAAAGACACTATGGTAGTTGGGGCTAGCCCATGTATCTTGAATAGTTGATCTCCCAAGTTAGCAAGGACACCATGAAGCCTAGACTAGTAAGACACTTCACATATATTAATGTATTAAAATAAGATCATGAACTTGAAGCAAATAAATATCACTTAGTTTCTCATATTTGAAGTGATTAATGTTGTATTGTAGGTAACATTTGATTGTTGCATATGGATTTCCCTTGGTTTAGCGAACATATGTTGTATTGTTGGGGGTTAGGAATTTTTGGTAGCAATGTCGCATGAATCATACTCATAAAAGACTCGTCTGGATATTGACTCGATGACCTTTATAAGGCTCGAGAACGACCTGTATAAGACTTGAAATTTTTTTCCCTCCACATGATCTCCAAAATAAAAATAAAAAAATAAAATAAAAAAATAATTTTGAGGGTCTCCATGAGACTTATGCAGGTCCTATGTGGGTCATATGCGGTTCTTCATGGGTTCAAATTGGGTAGCCAAGTTTTATGCAGGTTTTGGCGGATACAAGTAGAAACTACGGGTTCTATGCAGGTGTCCCGTCTCACTATTAAAACCCATGAAGATCCACAATTACTCGTGGGTCTTATATGATTCGTGCTACACTGGTTGATAGCATCATATTTTTTTACGTCTATTTAGCTTAGATTATCATGAATATCATTGTCAACTATGAAATGTAGTGGTATCCTCTTCATCCACATATGTGAGTGGAAGAGGTTTTCACCTTCCTTAGGCTCCTTTGGGTCCTCTCACATGGCCGTTACAATAATAATAACATTGAGTCTAGCATTGATGATCCATTTTCCCATATCCATAAGCTTTAGAGGTGTTAGTGATGAATTAGAGTTTGAGAATTTCAACTTGACTAATTATATTTTTCTAGGATGACATTTTTCATTGTTGTGTCAAGGGTTTATATGGGTGTCACATCATTTTGTCTTGATGAACCTCTCTTTTTTCTTCTTCGCTTGTAACTTTTAGCAGTTGTCTTGAGGAAATTTATCCTTACCTTGTCATTTATTTTTAGTGTTAGAACCACTTTTATCATTATTTCATTGTGGTTAATTTTTGGCCCAAAATTTCTCACCCTTTTGCCAATTTTTTCTTCAATATTGACAACATAATATTATGTTGCTCGTAGAATGGATATGTCCAAAAGATACGTTTATGTTGGGATATATTTCACCCGTGTTTTAGATCCATGCATTACTTATAGCCTTTGAAACTCAATTTTTCATACAGGGTATGGAAGATGTTGGTGTATTATAGAATAATATAGGCTTTACCATGGGCCAAGGTTTTCCATCTCATGCATTGGTATTTCTAGTTTCCAATAACGTAGTGCTCCTCCTTGAGGGCATTGGTAAAATTCCCCCAAAGTGAGTTTTGTCTCATATACTCTAAAATCATATTTGAAATTTTTTGCATGAGTATAACACCAATGCTTGACACGAGGAAGGGTCTTTAGGAGGGAAAAGATGGCCTTCTCACTATTGAAAAATCTATGAACAAAGAGATAACTCTTTAATTTTTTTATCCATCTCTCTAAAGATTCTAAGCATATTTTTATTTTGAATGGAAGCTCACAAAATTTATCTTGTACCTTAGAAGGGTATGGTTCCTTCAAAATTACTACTTGTTGAAAGTGTCTCCATAATTATTGGAAGCCATCACAAGGTTCAAGTGAAATGATCCATTGTGTCATTCATATGTTGTATGATGTCTGATAGTGCAAAAACCTAATAGGATTTCTTGCATCATCGTGTTATCACATTAACTCTATTTTCAATTTTTTTAGAAAATGATGTCAATTTCATGTCAAAATTTTAGTTTTAATAAACATGGAAATCATCGATAGAATAGCTATCAATGTTTTAATGTTCTTATAAAGTTTTCTGAATAAATTCACTGTCAATGGGCTTATCAAAATTTCTGATATAAATGATAGGTCGAATTCAGCACCAAAAACAGATTTTAAATTTTAAATTTGGAATTACGCTGACCGCATCCATGATAATGATGCCATTTGAAACATGTCATGTCTAGCTCAAAGGGGTAAAGTACTGGTTAAATGAATTTTTTCCGATCGCTATAAGAAATGGTTATTGCAATGATTATCCCAAGTGTAGCAACCTCCCGATTTGTATTTATAATCCGAACCATGTAATTATTACCTGCATATTGTAATGTTTCATCCCGTAGTTAGATTTATTTCACCATACAATTAGTAATTCTTGTTATTAGTTTTCGAATTAATTATGCCTAGCAATATTGTATCCGATTTTCTCACATAAATCTAGGATCGAATCCTAGGAAGAGCACACAACGATATGGGGAAAAGGTGTTGGGTGTGTGTTATATTCTTTCCATGATTGGAAGTAGGTGCAAAGCGGGGGCTGTGAGGGGGTCAACAACCTTCCCTCGCTTGTGTTGGACGCAGCAGGGGGGCGGTAGCCCCCTGCACGGGGTCTGAGGCAACGCCCTGGGAAATTTTTTGTTTGGACCCTATATTAGGTGGACAGACCCACCTATGGTTTTGTGCATGGGTTTGCACATGGTTTTGGGCATGATGGTTGTCTGCTCCTCATATTTTGTAGATCCGGTCAAGGGAACTATGATTATGTTCTAATCTAGGGTTAATGGATTGGGGTTTATGAACGCTTTGACATGTATATATATGTGTTGTAACACTAAAAGGAATATAATGAAAAATCAAGATGGTAGTCCTAGTTTGGGATTTAGGGGAAAATATCTGTGTATATTTGTTTTATGTTTTATGCTATAACTATTGTTTATTTTTTGTTTTGAAGAATTCCTTTGCAGATAATTTATGTATAGGGTTAAAACCTACATTTGGTATTAGAGTTTTTTCGGCTTCAAGGGGATGCCTTTGCTGTTGAGGGGTTTTTTGCTTGGGCATGTGGTAGACCCTGTTCAGTGGGAGATCTCTGGGATCGATTCTTGCGGTGAAAGAATATGGCGAGAAGTGGAAAGATAGAGATCAAGAAATTTAATGGTCAAATTTTTGAGTTGTGGAAGCTCAAGATGGAAGATCTGCTCATGGATAAAGATTAGTGGATCATGGTAAATCCGGGTACTAAACCAACAAAAATGTTAGATGAAGACTGGGTGAAGTTGGATCGGAAGGAAAAGAGCACAATACGTTCGTCTATCTCAGATTCAGTATTGTTGAATGTATCTAGGGAACCTACACTGAAGACTTTGTGGGTCCAGTTAGGGACTTTGTACCAATCTAAGTCTCTGGTGAATAAAATTTTCTCGTGGAAAATGTTGTATAACCTGAGGATGAAGGATAAAGACTCGGTGACAAAGAATCTGAATGCCTTCAATACCGTGATAAGTTAGTTGTCATATGTTGATATTAAAATCTCAGATGAAGATAAGTGCATCAGTTTGTTGTGTTCTCTACAAGATTCGTGGGATAGTCTGGTTATTGCAATAGGTAGCAATACCACTACCTTGAATTTTGATGAAATTATCTCAGCCTTGCTGTCGAAGGAAATGAGACGGAAAAATATGGATGGATAGAATGGAGATGCCTTATCTGTATGAGGAAGGGCCCAAAACATAAAAAAAAATAAGTTTTCGAGTGGGATATCTAAATCTAAAAGGAGATCTAAATATAGAGGAAATCCTGTAAAGGTGTACATGAAATGCAGAAAGTAAGGGCACTTTAAAAAGGTCTGCAGATCTAAAGCTCCTGAGAAAAGGAAAGGGATCTGATGATGCTCCTTCTGTAGAGGTGAAAACCACCTTAGATGAAGGTGGGGATGTGTATTTGGCTTCTTCTTAAAATAAACATGTAGATCATGAGGCATGGTTGATTGACTCAGGAGCATCCTTTCACTTCACTCCCCATAGGGAGTGGTTCTGTGAGTATGAGAAGTATGATGGTGGTGATGTATTCTTAAGGGATGATAGGAAGGACATAATCGTTGGACGCGGAAAAGTTAAGCTCAAGCTGGAATGTGGAAGGATTATAACACTTATGGGTGCTATGCATATTCCTGCATTGGCCAGAAATATGATTTCTATAAGCAAGATGGATGATGCAGGTGTAAAAACAATGTTCGAGAAAGATACCTGCAAGATGGTTCGGGGAGCACTCGTATTAATGTAGGGAGTTCGGATTGGAAATTTTTACAAGCTTCTAGGTAGCACTGTTATTGATGGGTGCAATAGTTCTATGGTTCCTGAAAGTGGAGAATAAATCCTAGCAGTCTCTGGAGAAAATACCATGCTATGGCATCAAAGGCTTGGACATATTGGAGAGAAGGACCTTCAGATACTACATGGTAATGGTATGGTAGAAGGTATGTCTAATTTCTCTCTGGATTTTGATTTCTATGAACATTGTGTATATGGGAAGCATAATTAGGCGAGTTTCCCTTCTGGTGCTAAGAGGGCAAACAATATATTAGAGCTTGTACACGGTGATGTGTTTAGACTTGTGTCGGTTCCATCAATGGGTAAGTCTGTGTACTATGTTTCATTCATAGATGAATTCTCATGGAATACATGGATATATTTATTTAGGAGTAAATATGAAATATTTGACAGATTTAAATAATTTAAGGCTTTGTAGGAAAACCAAATAGAAAAGAAGATAAAGGTGCTGAGCACAGACAATGGTGGAGATTTCTGCAAGAAGGAATTTGAAGAGTTCTGTAAGAAGTGTGGTATAGCACCACAGAAGACTACTCCATACACACCTCAAAAAAACAGAGTTGCAGAAATAATGAACAAAATGCTGATGGAAAAGGCAAGAAGCATGCTTAGTGGTACCGAGTTAGGACAAGAATTATGGTCAGAGGTAGTGGAGACTGCATGTTACATGGTTAACAAATCACCTTCATCAACGTTGGAGGATAAAACTCCACACGAGGTATGGGTTGGTAAAAAACCCTCTCTTTCACATCTGAGGGTATTTGGATGTGATGCATATGTACATGTTCCAAAGGAGAAAAGGACCAAGTTGGATAATAAATATGAAAGGTTCATCTTTATTGGGTATAAGGATGGTTTAAAAGGTTACAAGCTTTGGAACCCAGAAACAAGGAAGGCTGTGTATAGTCAAGATGTGGTGTTTAGAGAGGTGAAATATGTTGTTAAACATGAAGTTATACCAAAGGAACCTGAGAAAATAGAGTTTGAGCTAAAGGAGGAAAAACCAGACTCTACAAAAAAAAAGATTTAGAAGAGGAAGAGCCAGTAACTCCAATTGTGAGAAGATCAGTTCGGGAAATAAGGAAACTAGAAAGGTACAGTCCATCTGATTTCTATTCAAAATTTTCTTTAAATATCAATGATAATGATCCCAGCACTTTTAGGAAGGTAGTGGATTTAGAGGATGGAAAACTCTGGAAGGAGGCCATGGTTGATGAAATGACATCTTTGCACAAAAATGAGGTATGCTATTTGGTGGAGTTGCCGGTTGGAAGGAAGCCCATTGGGAGAAAATGGGTGTTTAAGAAGAAGATTAATACATAAGACAAGGTGGAGAAATACAAATCTCGGTTGATAGCAAAAGGTTATTCCCAAGTACTGGGAATTGATTTTGGTGATATTTTTTCTCCTATTTCCAAGGTTACTTCTATTAGATTACTTTTATCTGTTGTTGCTACATTTGATTTTGAGGTAGAACATATGGATGTGAAAGCAAAATTTATTCACTGGGATTTGGAAGAGGAGATCTACATGAAGAAACCTGAAGGATTTGCGGTGAAGGGTAAGAAATAGTTGGTATGCAGGTTTAAAAAGTCTCTGTATAGGTTAAAACAATCACCAAGGATGTGGTATCATAAATTTGATACCTATATACGAGGATTTTGCTTCACCAAAAGAAAAGAGGATCACTATGTGTATTTTAAATTAATTGGTGTCCGTGTTATTTATTTGGTCTTGTATGTGGATAATATGCTGGTTGTTGGAAATGACAAAGAAATTATCCAGGATTTGAAGACCCAATTGTTCTCCAAATTCGAGATGATGGATCTTGGTGCTGCAAACTATATTTTGGGCATGGAAATTAAGAGAGATCGGGAAAAGAGGAAGCTTTGGTTAAACAAGAGGAAGTATGTCGAGACAATATTGCAGAGTTTCAATATGCAGGATAGTAAACCAGTGAAGGTTCCTATTCCTGTAGGTGTAAAGCTATCTACTGAACAATATCCCAAGACACAAGAAGAAAAGGAGGATATGTACCCTGTTCCATATGAAAGTGAAGTGGGTAGCCTAATGTATGAAATGGTCTGTACTAGACCATAAATTTCACATGCAGTGGGAGTATTAAGCAGGTTTATGTCAAAACTAGGGAAGGAGCATTGGACAATAGTGAAGCGGGTTTTGAAATATTTGCATGGCACTAATGATTATGGTCTATGCTACAAAGGAAGACCAGAATTGGAAAGAGTTTTATACATCCATGGGTTTGTTGATGCAAACTGGGCTGGAGATCTGGATAAAAAAATATCTACAAGTGGGTATGTGTTTATCCTATTTGGAGGTGCAGTCAGTTGGATGAGTAAAAGACATTCTGTAGTAGCTCTTTTAAATACAGAAGCAGAATACATGGCAACCATTCATGCAAGCAATGAAGCAATTGGTTTGTTGAAATTGTTGTCAAGTATGGGGTTGGTGCAAGGAGATATAAGGATAGACTGTGATAGCCAAAGTGAAAATTTCTTGTCTAAGAACCCTACTTATCATTCAAATACAAAGCACATTGATGTTCGGTATCAATTTTTGAGAGATATGGTTGAGGATAAAAAGGTGTTGCTGGTAAAGAAAAACATTTTGAAGAATGTTGCAAATGCATTGATGAAGTATATGAGCAATGAGAATTTATCTTGGTGTAGAGAAACAATGGGTGTTGCAGGGCTCGACCAATGACTAAGCTCTCCCGTGGAAATAAAACAACAAGTGGGAGAATGTTGGGTGTGTGTTATATTATTTCCACGATTAGAAGCAGGTGCTAAGTGGGGTGTGTGAGGAGGGCAGAATCCCCCCTTTTCTTGCACCGGGCATAGCAGGGGGGGCAAAAGCTCCCTTATCAGGGGGTTTGTAGGGGGGCGGTAGCCCCCTCCACGGGGTCCGGGGAAATGCCACGAAATATTTTTTTGGACCCTATATTAGGTGGGCGGACCCACCTATGGTTTTGCACATAGTTTTTGGCATGATGATTTTCTGCTCCTGGTATTTTGTAGATCCGGTAGTTTTGGGCATGATGATTTTCTGCTCCTGGTATTTTGTAGATCCGGTCAAGGGTATGATTATGTTCTAATCCATGGTTAATGGATTGGGATTTATGAAAGCTTTGACATGTATATATTTGTGTTGTAACACAAAAAGTAATATAATGAAAAATCAATTTGGTACTATAGATTTGGGATCCTGGGGAAAATATTTGTGTATGTCTATTTTATGTTTTATGCTCGCGCTATTGTTTATTTTTTGTTTTTAAGAATTTTTTTGCAGATAATTTCTATATAGGGTTAGAACCTACAAAAGGTTCCAAAATATATTTGTTTTTACTTAACAAAAACCATGTTTTTAAGATTCTTTTTCCTGTAAAAGGCAGTAAATTTGGGAGAAGTTTTCGAATAGCTGAAAATAAATTTTTGAAATATGAAGGAGGTTTATGTCCAAAACTGACCCAAATAAAAAACCTCTCTCAGTTTTCTAACAGGTGTTACGTTTTGAAATATTCGAAGGGATATTTGAAAGGTTGTTTTTTAGGATTCTACAATCCTGTTTTAGTAACTGTTTTCAAAATCATATTCTGTACGAATGAGAATTAATTTTTAAAAACCAAAGAGGTTTTTGTCCATAACGGACCCATTAACAAAAAAATTTCTTGGTTTTCTAATAGCTATCACGGTTTTGGATTTTATAAGGGATAACTGGAATCTATTTTTCAGGATTTCGTGAGGGAAAAGCTCATGGACAGTTGGTGACTTGGATGCCACTTCATCAAATTTGACTTGGTGATCCTTATCTCCAGCCATGAATCTAGAAAAAACATGATATTTAGATATATATAGACTTGGAAAGTTTTATATTCATGTATTTGAGAGATACACTTTATCTCTTTTATTATTAGCAATTTGTAATGAAAGTTTTGCTAGAAATTTGTCTTTTCTATAAAGACAATTTCCGAAGAATGAAACGAGGTTGGATTTTATTGAAAACATTAACATTCTCATGTATTTTATAAAACTTAAACATATTACAATTTTTGATGAGCACTTTTCAAGAAATTCAGGTGTTGTAATTCCCTGTTCATTTTCTCTTTGTTTATAAAAACTTTTCTTCATGTCTGGAAATTTTAGTTTATGAGATTGGGATTCATTTATGCTATTTTCTCATAATTCTCAGTCATTATTATTTTTTACCTCTATCAGCTATAATTATGTCTTCTTTCAGTTCTCTTCTTCCAAATTCTCAAATTTCTCAAAGGATTTTCTGCCATCTTGCTTTTTGTGTCCTGCTCATTAGATTTGTAGAATTTTTTACAGACTCTTGAACTCCACTCCCAATGATGTGTTTTATATGCAACCCATCCAAATCTTATTCTATGAAATAAATATGGCCACAAAGTTTTAAAAGAAAAACCTTCTACTATAGTGACCTTTGGGTAGTTGTGTTTTAGGGAGAGATCCCTCTCCGGGTTGAAGGGTCAACTTTCAACCTAAAAGATGTTCGAGGTTACCTTAGGGTTTTTACTGTAGCCAGGGTTTTCCCTACGTGATGACACATCTTCTTTCTCATTTTCCATAATTTGATGCTCATGGGCCAACGAGTAATATCTCACAAGATATCAAAATTGTGGAATTTTTGAAACTCCCCTCGTGATACAAATTCAGAAATTTGACTTCAACCATGAGATTCCTTGAATCTATTTCTTTTGAAATTTTAGTCTTAGGGATGGACCTAAAATAAAAATTACAACAATATATATTTTTGTCTTTTCCAACTAAATACACAAGGCAATCCAAGTAATAAACACCAAGCAATTGTACTTCAAGGTATATATTTTTCCAACACTTAGGTCACAAATCCCAACACACATCATATTTGAGATTACTCAATTACAACAATTTTATTGCAGCCATAAAATTTCCAACTTAGCATCTATATATTTTTCAAATCACTTAACATAATCAATTAGTTATTCATGATAAATGAACATATTAAATAAACCTAGAAACTATTCATACATCATGAGAATATAAATTAAAAATCAGATCTAGAAGTACACAAAATTTGGACAACAAAACATACTTTATATATAACATAAGAATGAAGATACAAATATATACCAACAAAATATCCTAAGTTTGTATGATATAGTACTTGAATCTTAGCACAAACTAGGGCTTTCCAATACTCTCCAATCCACTATCTAGCATCACTCCTTTCCAAAGCCTATCCACCAAAAATCTAACATACACACCACCAAGTCCTCTTTGGAAAAATCTTGCATCATACAAGTGTACAAGAAAAAAAAATATAGTCTTCCACTATCTTCTCTACATCTAGAAAACCTAGTAGCCCTAGGTTTTCCAATGCTACAAACTCTGGTCTTCTTCTCTCACAAGAACCATAAGAACAAGCGTTAGGCTTTGATTTTTTATAATTTTTCCCAAACCATAGTTCTCCTCTTTCTAGGTAAAATCCTAGATATTGCACCTTCTTTGCACCAACACAAGAATCCTAGTGCACTAGACAAGAGAGAAAAGTATAAAGAAAAAAAATTACATATGAAAGATGCAAGTTCATTTTTACTCACATATCTTAGACATGATGTGAATGATTACTATAATCAATTTGTGATGAAAGAAAAGGGCTCTCTCCTTCATTTATATGAAATACATTTGAGAGGTCAACAATAAGAAAGTGGACTAGGTTGACAACCATCTCTAGAAACCTAATTGATCATTAATGAGGCCTATATGTGAATTTATACAACTCTAAGGTGGCACAAGCCATGCTCCATGGTAAGCACATCCATTATGCGAAGGCCCCGAGTTGAGTGCTCCATAAGGCAAGGTACAATACTCTTCTAAATGTTTCAAACACTCCATTGCTACCTCCTAAGCCACATGCTCCTTTCAGTCCACCACACTTCCATGAACACTCATAAACCCAAGTGTTTTCAACTCCAACAAAGCTTTTGTGTAAGTAATCAAGTGATGTATGTTATATAAGGATCAAGCCCCTCTTAAATTTCTCAACGCTCCTCCTTCGAATGAGTTCTCCTCCCAAGCAAACAACCAAGCCCCACATGAGCATGTCATAAAGAGTGTCGCCATGCCACACATGAATCCAAATTCCTAAGGAAGTGTACCACATAAGAATAAAATCATGTTATATCATTCCATGAGTAAGATATTCAATGTGTATTTACAATAGGTACAAACAAGGGTAGACATCACACCATGCACTTTGCATCACATGAAGCACCTGCAAGCATGGTCTAAACACTTTTGGACTAACCCCAAAAACTAACACTCCCTCTTTAAAGTGTTTTCACAAGCACTAGTATTCTCCCATCATATCTCAACTAAATTCTCCATTTGTGAATATGGATTTTTTGTAGTATTGGAATAAATGATTGGGACTTGGAAAGGAACTACTGCCAAAATGTCATTCTCCTCCATCAAAGCATCACGTCTCACCTCCTCAAGAAAACTAGAAGGAGAAAAAATTGAAGTAGAGAATGCAATATGGTTAGAATATCTCCTAGGAGGTATATTTGTCCTCATTGATGATCTGGCTGCTCCTACATATTCTTGCGCATCTTGCAATGTTTTAGTAAGCCATCTTGGATTCCTGTAAGTGTAGAGTATTTGATGAGGACACACCCTTTCTTAGGCTCTCATTTCCCACACTTATAGTTCTCTTACCTTTGAATAATAGTTTGGAACAAAAATCTCCTCATGCCCTTCACTCACTGAAGAAAATACCTATGCTCTTGAGGATCATACATCAAAATCAAACTTCACATTTCAAATCATTACTTTCTTCTATTGTGTTGGAATGTAGACCTTATAATATTTAAAAGTCTCATTGTATCCAACAAAATAACCTTGATACTCAAGAGTTCTAGTTAATTTCTCTTCTCCTCATGAGCATAAATATAAACTAGAAAACCGAATATTCAAAAATGTGATACCTTTAGTTTCACATCAGTGAATTTTTCCTTTAATGTGTTTTCCTTTGAGATCTCGTGGGATACCTGTTAAAAATATGCATACCAAAGACAATAGAAAATCCATGCCATGAATCACAGACTTAATAGTCTAAAAAATAGGCTTGTTCTTCCTTTCCAAAACTCCAATATATTTTGGGTTGTATGGTCATATCAACTTTATTTTTATTCCTTTCTCCATACAAAAAGAATTAAACTTTGTGAAGGCATACTTGCCTCCATAGTTTGAATGAATCACTTTGATATTCTTCCTTGTTTGATTATCCAATAAGATTTGAACTCTGTGAACTTATTGACCACTTCATCCTTAATATTCAAAACATAAATCTAATTCTTGCATGATAATCATCAATGAAGTGACATAATAAAATATAATTGTTAAAGAAGAGGAAGACATGGGTCCACACCACATGGGCTTCACTTAATGAACCTCTGACATATCACGTGTGTTCATGAACATGGAAAATTTTAGGGGCTAATATTCGTAGGTGGGCTAATTTTTCATGGTTTTTCCAAAAAAAAATATTCGCCAATTTCCATTTTTTTCTAAAAGTGATTTGCCCAAATTTTATGGTATAAAATTATTTTATCCTAAAAATCGCCAAAATTTTATAAAGATTATATAAATTCATTAGAAATTTGGATATCTTTAAAAAAAATATCACCAAATATTTTAGAATCTGCATATCAGGGAATCGTAAGATTCGCCAAGGTTTCTAAACTTTAAGATAAATTTCCATGCTTAAAATTTTCCTTGTTCATGAAATATTAAATAATACCCTTAATTTGACTAAATATTTGAAAATGCCTCTAAAAATCACATTTTTTAATCCCCTACCAATACCACCTTCTCAATTTAAAAAACCCTTACTTTCACTAGATATTGTAGGTATCTATTTTTTCATTAACACTTTTTATACCCCTTTATATTTTTTCATTAAATTTGAGTTGTATTTTTTATACTTACTCATATAAAATCCATTTACCTCTTATATACCCCCCAATATATTATGTCATTTTCCCCTCAATTTATATCCCCCAGTATGAACCCACGTGGTATGGTATTTCTCCCCTAGTGAATCCCCTGTTGTCCACACACATATGAATGGATCAGATTGAGACTTCCTCTTGATATTTTCTCATTGCTTAGAAAAGTAGTCTTGTGCATATCCCTTGCATACTCCTCTATTTACAATATGGGTAATCCTTGTGCTAAGTTCTTTAAGAGAGGAAGTTCTCCATATCACTATTGACCAAAATTCCTATGCTAAAGCTCACACAACTTGGTATTGCTATTCATTAGAGCACCATGCTTCATTAGATTTTCCTCTGTCCTATAAACACCTCCAACTTGAACCCATTTTTACACAATATTGATTTGATCTCTAATGATAGCCTTTTGAACATCAAACTCAACCACATAATTTAGATTTACCATACAAGAAACTGAAAGAATATTTTTATTTAAACCAAGAACAAAAAAAACATCATTCAAATTAGGAATTTTACTTGACATATAAAATGTGTTAAGAACTAACACGATCGAGACAAGGTCACAAAGAAAGTGGTAGAAAATGTATGAAGCCCATCTGTTGTTTTGTAGTTATCTCAAAATGTGAATTTATAATACATCAATTTACCTTCTAGATCTTCTAGATCTAGATCTAGATCACTCTAACAACTCATCAATGAATCATCACAAAACCTCGTCAAGATAATAATTGCAAGTCATGAAAATTGTGTTATCAGACTTCATGATTGTCTAGGGATCCAGTCTAACATTACCCCCTTCAAATACAAGTCTAAATAATTGTATCAATAACCATTGTTATCTCAATATGTAACTATTGAACTGAGTTTCGATGAAGATATGCCCAAAAAATTGTCAATATTTGAATATGTGTAAGTGATTAGCTAATATGTCTAAACATTTCCATTGAAATTATTATTTAAGAGACTAATTGTTATGATATATTTCTTCATTTTTCACTGAATGTTGATTTATTTGACTAATAAGACTTCAAAACTTGAATCTTGATATATGACATTCCCCCTTGTC
Source organism: Pinus albicaulis (assembly GCA_034641835.2). Classification (NCBI taxonomy): domain Eukaryota; kingdom Viridiplantae; phylum Streptophyta; class Pinopsida; order Pinales; family Pinaceae; genus Pinus; species Pinus albicaulis. The sequence goes on along the minus strand of CM076577.1, from coordinate 228,273,161 downwards.
AGGTACACAGTGAGGAGTTTTTCAATAATTGCATTATTGAAGGATCCAAGTTGGGCTTTGGTTTCTTTAGGTGGTGGTTTTTCTAGTTGACCAATAACCATATTCCAAAGAAACCGGTGGTTTATGTTTACCACTAACCAAAATACTTTGACTAATACGGTGGTTTTTGGATGACCACTAGCCAATATTCTTTGAATAAGCTGGTGGTTTTTGGATTACCACTAACCAATCTTCTTTCAGTAATTTACTCCCCCCCTTAAAGGAGAAGGTGAGTTTCTTTTATTATTTTGATTCCCCCTTTTTGGTGTGGAGAGTACCATTTTTTTTTTTCCTGGAATAACTAGTTGATTTTTTATTTTTATTTTTTTTTTCATTTCTTCAAGCAGCTTTGTCTTTATCTCTATCGAGAGTAGGCAGTAAAATTGATGTAGTTTCTTCACTTCTTGATTCCATATTGAGGAATTTATCCATCCACAACAAATTATTTCTTTGTTTTGTTTTTCTTTCAACATCTTTTTGATAGATGATTTATCTTCCCACAATGAAGAAAATGTTGGAGATCAAAACATTGACTTTCCATGTGACCATTTCTATGATAATGTTGACACTTTCTATCAATACTTTTAACTTTATCAAGAAATCTTGAACTCACAAACTGAATTGGTTTAGAGTAATATGAAATATGCAAGCTATCATCTTTGGTGTAGTCCAATCCATATCGATTTTTGTTGAATGGGATTTATTCCCAAGGTTTGATAACCATCTTGGAAATACCATTTTCTTGTTATTTTTATTCTTCAAAATTGTTAATGCTGCTAGTGCTTGATTCATTGGTTCCATTAAATCATCTGTATCACATTCTGTATTAATTACCTATTTTATGTCTCAACTATCACAAGTTACATAAAAATTTTCCATTATTTCAATTGTATCACATCCTACATCAAACTTTTGAATAAGGTCCTTTGTATCACATGTTGCAATCACTTTTCATTATTAGCTCTTCTGTGCCACAAATTGCATACATTGTGTGGATGAATTCATTTGGATCACAAGGTGCGTTTAGAAGGCGGTTTCATCCTTTACCAAATTTTCACTTAACACACTCGCTTATACTTTCCCACTTGCACTCATTTTCTTGCTCATGCTCGCATGAAGTTTTACGCCGTAAGGCGTCACTATTTGAAAACAACTCCCCTAGCTGCTACTGTGTCCATGTTTGAGCCATTGGATCAAATGTTAAACGATTGAAATGTTTTAGGCCATTAGATCAAGTAAATATTTATATATATGTTTTTTATAATGTTAGTTTTCTTCTTTTTAATAAGTTAGATTGAATTTAGGTAAAATGTAATGAACATTTTAACTAGGTCAAAATACAAAAAAAAAGAAGTTAATAAAATAAAATAATGATAAACTATAAATACATCCCATGGTATTGACCCATGGTATTCATGTGGAATGTAGTTTCTTTATAGGGGGAACTAAGATGGCCTAAATAAATCTTAATTCTGAATCTGAACTAATTATTTAATAAAAATATTTTTAAATGTTTATAACCATTATTCTGTTAAAATTTTACTTAATAAAATGTATCTAAATTTTTATACATCCAAATATACACAGGTTTTCCTGTTTTGTATTATTTTTGTTACAACTATTTTATTATTCCAAAAATACATGGTTTTTTTTGTTATATATTATTTATGAAGAGATCTCCAGATTATCCACAGTGTGATCAAACAACGATCGACGTTTTGAATCCCAAAGGGGATCCATCTTCAACACAAGCTGAGAAGTGAATGAAAAGTGAAAAAAGGGAACACAAAGGACAAGGTTTAAATAAAGAGCAAAGATGGGCAGAGAAAGAGCCGACAGTTTAACTAAAACTTTTGTTATTATTAATTTTATTATAATAATAATAATTGTTAATAAATTGGGATTCAAAACTTTGACTGTTGTTTGATCACACTGTGGATAATCCGGAGATCTTTTCATCAAAAAATAACCATAGAAGCTTGAAAACCATATATTATTTATGTTACAATTGTTTTATAATTCATGAGTATTATTTCTTAATATATAAAAAATTAAATTAATAATGAATTTTTTTAAAATATAATCGTTTTTAAATTTCCAAATTATTTTAGAGGACATGATTTATCTTGAGAAATAATGATGAATTTTATTTGAAAACAACTCCCCTAGCTGCCACTCTGTCCATGTTTGAGCCATTGGATCAAATGTTAGATGATTGAAATGTTTTAGGTCATTAGATCAAGTAAATATTTTTATATGTTTTTTATAATGTTAGTTTTTTTCTTTTTAATAACTTAGAATGAATTTAGGTTTTGGTGACTTTAAAGTTAAAATGTTGTTATTAAAAATTTGTTAGATTTTAACCTCAATTTTTTTAATAAAATTTAAATTAATAACTTAATAAAACTAGATTTAACATAAATTAGTTTGATGAATAATTTTTTTTTGTAAAATACATAAACATTAAATTTTTGGGTATATAAGCATAAATTTTTTATTTATAATAAAAATTATAAGTAAATTTTTTAAAATATGTGATCTTTTTTAAATTTCCAAATTATTTCAGAGTACATGATTTATCTTGAGCAATAATGATGACTGTTATTTGAAAACAACTCTCCTAGCTGCCACTGTGTCCATGTTTGAGCCATTGGATCAAATTTATTGAAATGTTTTAGGCCATTAGATAAGTAAATATTTTTATATATGTTTTTTATAATGTTAGTTTTTTTTTTCTTTTTAATAAGTTAGATTGAATTTAGGTTTTGGTGACTTTTAAGTTAAAATGTTTTTTGTGATTAAAATATTTTGGTGAAAATCACATCAAAATAGATTTGGTCGACGCGTTTCGAACCAGCCAGTGTGGTTCATCATGATCAGGACAAGATGGAAATTCCGATCAAGTAACCCCTTTAAATAGATAGTAAAGTTCCAACTAGCCATTTGTAAAATAACAGCTAGTTTGACTTAAATCAAAATAAGAATAGTTTATTTATTTTATAAAGAATAAATCAAATGATTAATGTTTATAATATGAATTTTATATATTTATATTTATTTTTAATAAAAATAATAATTATTAATTTAATATATTTTTGACGAATAAAATAAATGTTTACTATTTATATATATATTTATTTTTAGAATAATAATTATTTATTCGCTTTTATTTTTATCAAATAAATTAAATGTTAAAAATTAATTAAATAATATTTATAGTTTGAATTTATATATTTATTTTATTTTTAATAATTATATGTTATGTGATTCAAAACTCATCAAAATAGTTATCTTATTTGATAATTAATTCTATTTAACTTATTGAGAATTAAAAATAAATAAAAATAAAATAACAATAAAAATAAATAAAAATAAAAATAAATAAAATGAAAAAAATAAAAATAAATGAATAAAAAATAAAAATAAAAATGAAAATAAATAGATAAAAATAAAAATAAATAAAATTTAAATAAATAAATAATAATAATAATAAAAATAAAAAATAAAAATAATAATAATAATAATAATAATAATAAAATAAAAATAAAATTGTTAGCAGATGCTGGATTCTTGCCCTTCATTCCTAATAAAAAGAAAAAAAAAATGTTTTTATTTATTTATTATTATTATTATTATTTAAATTTTATTTATTTTTATTTTTATTTTTATTTTTATTTTTTTTCATTTTATTTATTTTTATTGTTATTTTATTTTATTTTTATTTTTATTTTTTTTAAATTCTCAATAAGTTAAATAGAATTAATTATCAAATAAGATAACTATTTTGATGAGTTTTGAATCACATAACATATAATTATTAAAAATAAAATAAATATATATAAATAGTAAACATTTATTTTATTCTTCAAAAATATATTAAATTACTAATTATTATTTTTATTAAAAATAAATATAAATATATAGAATTCATATTATAAACATTAATCATTCGATTTATTCTTTATAAAATATATAAACTATTATTATTTTGATTTGAGTCAAACTAGCCGTTATTTTACAAATGGCTAGTTGGAACTTTACTATCTATTTATAGGGGTTATTTGATTAGAATTTCCATCTTGTCCTGATGATGAACCACACTGGCTGCTTCGAAATGCGTCGACCAAATCTATTTTGATGTGATTTTCTCCAAAATATTTTAATCACAATTTATGGATCACAGAAGCAAAATTCCTAATATTAAAATGTTTTTATTTAAAAATGTTAGATTTTAACCTCAATTTTTTTAATAAAATTTAAATTAATAACTTAATAAAGCTAGATTTAACATAAATTATTTTAATGAATAAATAAAATTTGTAAAATACATCAACATTAAATTTTTGGGTATATAAGCATAAATTTTTTATTTATAATAAAATTTATATCATAAAATTAAACTCCACACAAACCAATTAATTTATATTACATGGATAAAAAACAATATAGAAAAAGGAAAATAACTATTTATATATTTAAATATTACATTTTTGTGCTACTATGCTCTCCAACAAAATATGATAGAAAGTTTGCAATGCCATGTTGAACATTTTGACTATGTCAAATTACACAAAATTAAAAATAAAAGTAAATTAAATAAAAAGATTGACATAATGTAATGAACATTTTAACTTGGTTAAAATATAATAAAAAATAAAAATAATGAAATTAAATAATTCATGAGTATTATTTCTTAATATATAAAATATTAAATTAATAATGAAATTTTTTAAAATATATGATCTTTTTTAAATTTTCAAATTATTTCAGAGGACATGATTTATCTTGAGCATTAATGATGAATGTTCATAATTCTGATTTCTTAAATAACACTAAATTTACCTTTAAAGGGGTCGGTAAAAATTGTTTGTATCAATGTCAAGGATACAAAAGAAAAGATACATGGTGAAGAGAAGCTTCCAACCTTACAACAAGCCCTAAAAAGGCATAACGTTGAATGTATGGAATCCATTTTCCCTGATACACATGAGAAGTGCAATGAAAAATATTACAATTTGGAAAATGTAATGAAGCTTATCTCATGTTCCATTCATTTAGATCTGAAGTATATGGAAGAAGAAAAGCAGGACAATGGATACTTATCAAGAATGTATTATTCTTTAGAAGGAAACGACGTCGACAAGGCTATGGAGGACCAAATAGCAGAATTAAAAATAGAAGAGGGCTCTTCAGAAAATCGGTTACTCAAGGATTTTGGAATCCAGATGAGCTACATTATCTCACTGATTCAAGCAAGCACTCAAAAAGAGGGAGACAATAGTGATATACAGACAATTTATTCATAAACAATATAAAGCTAGAATTATAACCCGAGATAGAGTTATGGGAAGAGAAACATTCCAATTGTAAGGAGGACACAGAAAATACTAGACAAAAGGCACTTACCTATTGCAATCAGTTGAAAAAAAAGGTATCTCTAAAGGGTCTCTTGGGGAGGAATCTATTATTTAAAAGATCGGGAAAATAATTTCATTTCAAAACAAAAACGTACTATCACTAGGGAAAGGAGTTATTACATTTAAAATTTGTTCCCATTCTTGTCACTACAAAATTTGATTGTTGCTTTTTATTTGATGGGAAAATAAATGATCTTTAAAAGGCACTAAAGTCTTGAATTATGATTCTTAAATAAGTCGCTATATTCCCTGATTATGAGCTGATTTTTTCTTCTTAATTTTGGGTCTTCATGATGTTTGTTATTCTGACTGAGGTGAAAAGTTCCAAAGAAGTGGAATATTGGTCGTTCAAAGAATAATTATGGAAATCTGATTGTAGATAATTTATTAATATAAATTATCTGAACTGAGATTAATTCATCATCCCCAAGGGTTAAAAAGGGCCCAAATTTCTCTTATCCATAAAATTGACAATTAAGATAACTCTATGCTCTATGTTCAAATGACAGGTGAAGGTGGATTTACCATACTTAAGCTTCTTAGTAGTCTCTTATGAAGTACAACATGCCACAGTGATAAGTTTTTATTCCATTAAACAATTCTAGTTGTAGAGCATAGTCAGAGTTCTAGGAGTAGTATCAGAGGAATTAAACATTGCGAATGTGATAAAAGCAAATAATTTCATGGAAGCGTGAAGTATGCCCAACTTGGTCATAAAAACCAAGTGCATACTTCATGCAGAAAAAAAATAAACATGCATATTTCATCATATAGAGGTCTTGAGTACTTTGGCCAAAATGTCTCTTCCATTATGAAAAAACATATCTTACATGCAATTAATAACAAAGAAGTTGTTCCACATCAATTACCAAATATGGATATTTTGATTTGAGGTCCAGTAAACATAATTCTCCACCCCTTATTTTGGAGGATGAGTTGGAGGCGAGAAAGTTCCTGCTACCTCTTCTTTCTTATATGCTATTCTTTCCTATACCACAACCTTACAACGTTTCCTTTGCAACATGTGGTGCAATTGCTAGTTATGTTACTTAGGGGTGTCGGGTACTACCGATCATGCACTTTCAAGTTCAATTACTCACTTGAATTTGATTACATTGAATTGAATTTTGATGGGAACGATTAACTCCCTTGACTTATCCCCCTTCAATGAATTATGTATCAGTGCACACAAGAGCACATGATTTGTCCTTAGATCCCCTTACTCAATTTCAAGGTTGTTTAAGACTATAACATGCCTAAATAGAATGTAAAATATTTAATGTAATTTCTTCTGGAAAATAATGATAAAGCTTTTATCTTCTTGTTTCAATAAAATGTTTCTCCCTTCTTGACATTTTAATTAAAAGGAAATTCTAATTCATCGTTCTCTTTTTAAAACCTAGTAAATCACTTTTGAGAACCCTTATAACTCTAACTCTAATTATAAAAAACTATTTTTTCTTTTAATATATATTTCTCACATAATGCTAAACCCTTATATCTCCCATTATAAGTCTAATTATAAAGAACTATTTTTTTCTTATATATCTCTCACATAATGCTAAACCATTTTTTTTTCATATATATATATATCTCCCCTAAAGCATACAAAATTAAAAATACAAAAATACACTTTTTTAAATCACTTATGTCTCCCAAATTAATCATATTTATGCCAGATAAAAAAATAAAAATAAAGGTATATTCCGAAACCGATTTTGGAAGGGGGTGATTACGTTGTATTTTTTAGGATGAGTTTGTGGAAGTTCATGGAAGCATGATCCTTCCAAAAGGCTGTAATCAAGAAGAGTAGGGCCAACACCATCAACCCAAAAATAAACAAATTTACTCTTGCAACCCCAAAAGGGTTTTTGGACTCTGTAGCTAACGAACTGTGTAGAGGTGATGGCTTATTTATCATAGCTAGAGGAATTTAGATCATTAACATCGAATTATTTTTGTATTAGTCTGAAGTATGATGTGTTTGAGATGATCAACGAATCTTTGATCTTTATATTTTAGTTGTTGGATATTTCACACTTTCCATGTTCTCCTCGTACTGGATTCGTTCTCTTTTCGGTCACTTCATAACCCTGCAAAGTTCATAGTAGCTTTGCGTCCTTTCATTCTCGCTTCAGTATAGTGAGACTATATTTCTTTCGTTCCAGCTTCTACTTACACATACACATATCTCAATCTTAAGTAATTTAATTGGAGTAAACAGAATTGATTACACATCCTTTCTTCTATTGCATGAAATGAAGATGAATCATGGGTAATCCAAAATGGTGTATTCAATGTATCAGAATGGTGGATTCAATATATCAGTGAGTGATTTTTAGGTTCTTGCACATATTGATGGGTAAATTACAAAATCAGGAATAAGGTGCCATGAAGGGAATGAATATCTACACACTGATATTTTGCATAATTTTGCATATATTGTATTCCATCACAAGAAATCATAGTAATAATTCTTAAAATAAATTTGATCAAACAAATATTTCAAATTTTATACTTTAATTAATCAAAAAACTTCCAGAATTTTACCCCAATAACCTTGATAGAGCCGCCATATTATGAAAAATCCAACCATTTTTCATCCAGAGATGTATATCAGCATTTTTTTGATGTAGGAAACATGAATTTTCTCATGGATTACTACCATGGAGAAACTTCACCTCAACTTATACTTCACCTCTCGTAACCTTACTAGCTATGTCTTTGATACGATGTTAATAATTAACATGAGTGAGACAAGACAAAACAACTGGCAGAACAGGCCTAAATCCTATATGTTGTTATGTATTGATCTTAAAATGTGAATTTATAATACATCAGTTGAAATTATAGATCTAGATCACACTAACAACCCATCAGTGTAGCATCACATAACCTCATCAAGACAAGAATAACAAGTCATGACAATTGTATTCTCGAATTTCATGTTTGTCTAGGGACTCATTCTAACAAAATGAAATGGGCCCACTCATTTAACATGATAGGTATTATCATCACCCAACTTCATAACCATCATCCCTCTTTCTCCTGAATCTTGTTAAAGTGTCTTATCATAAGTTATATGTTTTAATGCTCTACTATTTGCATACCACTTGTTAGGGTCCTATAATTTATATGATCACAAGGTGATTGACTATTTTCTCTTAGTTATGTCAAAATGTAAATCACATTGCATGTTGCAAATGATTTCCAAAAAAAATATAAAAATCAAAAGAAAGAAATATAAAAAGAGGGTATTTGGAAAGAAAAAATAGAATAAATAAAAACAAAAGAAAAAGAAAAAGAAACAGAGAAAGAATATAAATAAAGATGAGAACCCCAAGAAAAAATAAAAATAGAACTGAAAGTGATGCAAATTTAAATGCCACTACTTATAGATAGTTTGATTTTCTACAATAAATTAAATGTTGTGTGCAGCTTGTTCAAAATCCCACAACCTTGAGTCATTGTTTAGATCATATAGTTTAATCACAATCAAACAAGTTTAATTTTTTTTCAATTCGATTAGAGAATAAAATTAGCCAAACTGTTTAATCTTGGCTAATGTCAGTTAGGTAGTGTTGAGGTCTCGAAATTTGCTGCAACAACATGGGGGATGACCCACCCAGTTCGGACCTTGAAGCAGTTCCTTTTCCGTTTGGAATGGTGGCTCCAACTGGTTTAACTAGGTCTAGTTACCTTCTCTCAATCTCCATTGGCTTAAAATATGACTTTTATCTATCAATGGGAAAAACACATCAGATCATTTCTCTTGCCGATCAGACAAAAAAAGTGATCCTTAAGCTAATTTGGGCTTAGCAAAGCCACAATTAAAGTTTTTCCTCTTTGGGAAGAGGACTTTTAGGGATGTAGAATTTAATCTGTATAAAATTTTATTCTAAGATGCAAGAAAAAAAAATTATTTTAATCCTTTTCAATTAGGAAGATATAGATTTATCCCAAAAGAGAGCAAGATGTTTAAAAGAATTGAGATTTAAATATGTTTGTTTTAAATGAATATCAAGCTAACGAATTAGTTCCATTAATTGATATTGTGAATACCAAACACATTCTATCTAGAGACCTCTTAACTGAAATAATCAATCAACAACACTAAGGGAGTAGTTCTCAAAATGAAATTGGTCATTTAATCAGTAACTTGAATAATTAAACAATAACATGCGGAAATAAGTCACAACATATCACTATTCAATAAATTGGTTTTATAAGACATATTTCTGAGTAAATAGTTACTCAGAAATCAAAATTAAACCCATAAAAGTAGAGACAAATAATAACATAAATTGAGGCAAATTACTCATACCGACAAAAGTGCATAAGTATGCGAGTAAATTGACACATTCCTGTTATCATAAAATGAAACCAACATTTAAATAATAGTATTGTAAATACCAATTTATTAAGTCCATTTCTCTAGCTCCGGTCTTTAACTGTCTTTTACAATGCCTAAACTTCTGCTTTCAAAATTAGAACTACAGTAGTGCAAGACTCTGTTCATTATACATAACTCAGAATGTAAAATAAAAACCTCAATAATCCTCAGATCTGAGATTCATCTCCTCTCACCCTAAAAATATAAATTCCTATTACAAAAGTGCTTTTATAATTCTAGAATTGTAAAGGAGAAAAGTCCTTATTGCATTTTGTAATCTACTATTTATAATTTTTATAAAGGAATTCTTCATAGGAAAGTTTGTTTGAAGAGTGGTTTTGCTCAATCAATTTTCATTGGTTCAAATCATATTATTCAATTGCTGGAGCCTTCTCATTGATTGATATTTCCTTCTTCTCATCTCTTCAACTGTTTTCCTGCAAAAATAAATAAAAAACAAAATTAAAATGCAAAAATAAAATCAAAATGTCAAATATAGAAATTAAAATAAATCCAATTAAAATTTAATTAAATAAATAATTGAAAATGAAATCTAAGTTTTTTTTTTTGATGTCTGTGCTGATATAATTGGCCAAGGAGAACATAGACGAATGGATTTGCACTCATAAGAAGTTGTGGGAAAATTAAAATGCAGAAAATAAAACTCAGAAAATTTGTTTTGTTAAAAATTTGGAGCATGGTCTTCTGCCGAATTTTAGACCCAATAAATGATCAAATTTGGAAATGAAACAACTTCATAAATGTTCTCTATGATTTTATCTATCTAATGAACCGTCTTAGGTCTCATTTGGCCGAGTAAAACTCCATTTATGAGCTTCTAAAATTGATGTATTAAATTTGCAAAAAATATGAAATTTTCTGTTGCTTGGGCTTTAAATCAAATTTTTTAAATTAAATTTGAATCTTAAATTAGATTATGATTATTAATTTATTAATGCTAATTAATTACAATTATGTTATTAATCTGAATTTACTATAAACATAAATTAATTAATAAAAATAAATGTTTTAAAATTGATTTAAAATATAAATATATTATAGTAATATTATAATTTATTTATATTAAAATTAAAATTAAATATTATAAATAAATTAAAATTAAAATTAAATATTATAATTAAATTATAAACATTATAATAAAAATATAATATTTATCATATATTTTAATTAAAAATCAAACATTCACGTGAGAGGGAGAGCTTCGGGAGGAGGGAGGAGTATTAAGTGAAGGGATAAGGAAATGTGAGTGGAGGGAAGTTAAGTGGAGGAATAAGATGGAGGTGAGGTGAGGATGACGTGAGGTGGAGGCTGAGTGAGGTGAGCAGGAGTTATAAGGAAAACAAAATCTTTGGATAAATTTTAAAACCCATGGCATAAATTAAAATCGCACATCGTGTTTTTTAAAATGACGAGTTTTGAGTTTTTAATATATTTTGCGAAGTTTTTTGGAAGGATGTGAAGGGGTGTGAAGTAGGGCCCATGTGGGATTAATCTTCTTACAATTTAGACTATAGCTACCTTGCAATTTTGGAGTTTTGGGTTTAGCAATTTGTTTTAAATTAACAAGTTGGAGTAAATTACCAAGATCCTAAAATGTATTTTCGTCTATTGTACAATTTAGCCGAGTCATTTTGTAGGACCGTTAGTAAAAAATAAAAAATTAATAAAAATGAACTAAAAGTTAATATTTTCAATGAATGGATATTTTAACTACGAGAATTAAAATATTGGTACACTTTATACATTTTTTAACCCAAGCGAGAAAAATGATCAAAATTTCAAAAGAGTGCCATTTACAAATCGGTTGACCAAATGGAGAAAAACAAGTATCGTTGGAAAGCTTATGAAAAGCCATATTCAATGAAGCATTCAAAATAAAATTCAAATAATGACAAAAAATGTAGGATAATTAACTTAATGAAATTCCTAAAAAGTGTTTAGCCAAAATTTTTGCAGAAAGGGTCCCCATTATTTGAAGTATATAAGTAAAAAATGGGGGGGTTGTGTTTTACCACAACAATGGCAACACGCGGGAAAAGAACTAGTTATCTCTGATTAAAGATAATGAACTTAAATTTATCCAAAGGTTAAAAATAATGGAAATTATGAAATTGTCTAACAGTAAAACATTTCCATAGGTCCCACATAAATAGATTAAGCAATGTGAGTTTGTAAAGATAAGTACTTAAAACAAACTTGAGTAAAAGTAGTGAATCCAAATTTGGGGATTTTTTTTTTTTTAATTTTCCTCATGTGAAAAATAGAAGAAGTTAGAGATAGGAGTTTTTGATAAAGCATATATCCATTTTGTGATTGTCTCTGACATCACTTCGCTGTCAGCGAGCCTGAACTATACCCCGAAGAAGTTGTCTTTTATGCCATACAAACCTAGTCTCGCTGCCAGCGAGCGTCCATAGCCTCGACGGGTTTACTTGTATTTCCCATGCTTCCTCTTTTTCACTCTTTTGATAAGCGCATTTGCAAGCTTTTAGTTTATGATGTATTCGAGTGAAAGATATGAGATGGTAATAGAGATTTATGTTTAATGGACATAATAATTTTATAATGTTTACTCCAAATTCTTTCCTTGTAACTATCAACTAGAAGCTTTTATGTGGAGGGGTGGGACGGATTCATTGTAATAAACTCAAATAAGTTTTTTCCTTGGAAAAGTAAACTCAATCACTTAGAAATGATGTGTGTTCCTCCATGAAAAATATATTTAAAGTAAGATGGCTTTATGGTTCCATAAAGATATGTCTTTAATGATAAATGAAATTCACTTAAATGGATAGAGTAAAAGATTTTCCATGTATGTCAACAAATGTAAGGTAAGAAAAAATTCCTTTCATATAAATCATGACAAAGTCACCAAAATCAAATCAAAACTGAAAGAAAAAAAAAAAATCCTAAACTAAAGTAAGAAAATAAATCGACAAAATAAAAAATGAAGAAAGAAAAAATTGAAAGAAAATAAAAAATTAAAAGCTACTCTAACAAGATTGCTTATATGAATTTCTCAACAAAGGATTATAAAAGAAAATAAGCATATGCATGTTTATTCCTATGTTGAGATTTTAATTTTTTTTATCTTGCAGAGTTATATAAAAATGAGGTTCTTAAAATGTAGAAGGTGAATAGCAATTATGATAAATAATATGTCGAATAAGAAGTTTCTGTCTGATGCAAATTTTCTTTTTTAATACAAGAATTGCATAAAATCATATTAACTATTTTATAATAAAAACAATGCTTAAAGAAATAGACTAAAGGTTTAGAAACTCTCTAGTCTAGTTGATTCTAGTTGATTCAATAAGGATCATTATTGCTTCTCTCAAGAATCTTAAAGAGAAAAAAGAAATTTTGAAAACTGATCTGGTAGAGGTGCGAATGGTTCATGAAGACCTGAAAAATAGAGTTCAAGATCAGAAAAAACCAAAATGAAGAAATGAAAATAAATGAAAGTGGGTAAATGAAACTTACCATTGGAGAACTACTTTTAATCTTATCTGAGAAAGATGATTTTCTCCAATGCAAGTTAACTTATTTATTGAATTAGAATTAAAAGCATGAAGAAGTTTTATTGACCCAAAATCATTATTTATTAAATCTAAAGTAAAACAAGTAGTAAACTAAAAGAAAGCAATGTTTCATGTTCAAAGAATCAGAAATAAATCAAATCCATCAGAAATGAAGGTGAATATGTGCTTCTTTATGAATTGAAATGATGAATGCTCTTTTTGATTCTTCCATTCTGAATTTATATCAGCCACAAAGTATTGAAATTGATTCAGAATCCTGAATAATGTAACAGTATATAAAGAGGATTTGATTATCTATATGATAAGTATGGAGAGAAATTCAGAATAAAAGAAAAATTAAAAATATGAATTAATCATCGGCACATGACCATGTTGATTTTTTCGCATCGCGAGATTCTTTGCCATATATAACTTAAAAACGGTGACTTCCATCTTTTCCAATATGCAATTGAGCTCTTTCCATAATAAAAAAGATAATGGTGAAAAGCCGAATATAGAAATGAGCAATATCGCGAGATGAGCATGTGCGATGGGAAATTGCGAAGGGATGAATGTGATATCGAAGAATAATCATATCAGAAGATTAATGCCTGTAATTGAAATGAAATGCCATTATAATTCTTGCGATAATGAAAATGCAGTAAATGATTGATGCAACGTGACAACAAATATCAGAATATATGCGCGGAACATTGATTTACAACCCATATAAACGGTGACCAATCACACATGGTTTCACTTCGCATATTTTATAACTTACGTTCCCGTAGATTTCGCAACTTAAGTCTATTGTAATTTTGCGATTTTATGATTTCACAATTCGCAGCGAACTCTACACCGCTTGTCGCAAATTTTATTGATTAACATATTACTTATCTCGTGCGATATGCGATATGCATATCATCACATCACAACCTTCTTACCTTGTCATTTATTGCATCACAACTAATATAGCTTACCGAGTGAGGTTTTTAACAATAACCATAAATTGTCGATATGTGAAACGTAATTTTGTTGATGCGTTGATGTGCGATGAAGAACGGACCCGATATTTTTATTATATGAATTTTAATTTCATATCGGATCCGAAGACATCGGAAATTTTAAATATTTTCCCCTACCAAATTTGCAATTTATAAACGGACGCGATATTTGTATATAAAGAGGATTTAAATGTCATATCGGGTTCGGGTTATATGAACATCGCAATTTTGGTGAAGTAATTTTATCGGAAAATGAGCGAGAGTATTGAAATTGATTCAGAAGATATGCATCGAAGGTTTCCTATCGGGAATTTTTAAGAGTTGCCTCTGATGGAATATTGTGATACAAATAGTTGTGATATTAATGATGCGATATCGGATAGAAATATCATTAGAAATCGGAGGAAATGTGTACATCGGAGATTTGATATATTTAATGCATGTTCATTTCAGAGCCTCTGATATGCGAATGGCGATATATGATGAGACATATGTGGGGTCGTTGATTTCTTAAAGTATTTAATTCGAAAAGAAAGTGAGTGTTTTAAATTTTCTTTAAAATAAATAATCCTTTAATATTTTAATTAATTGTCAGAATATCTGATTGGAAACTAATTTTATCAAATCTTCCTTATGAAGAGAGTTGTGAAATATAATGGTCTGATATGTATCCTTCGACAATTCATTAAGTCTTATTAGGATTTCAATAAATATAAGCAAAATTTAGATATCCTTCAAATTTCAGATGAATAATAAATACTTCCCTGAACATATTGCAGATTTGAAAACAAAGGTTGGCTATTTACTTATCTCAGATCAACATAATCAAGTTAATGAAGATCTGCACAAAAAAAAAAAAAAGGAATAAGAATCAACCTTTGAAAGTAAAATAAATAATAGATGATGATAAACCTGTAAACACATACTTGGAAGAATTTTGATTGTAAGTTTTTACCTCTTTGAAGCTTCAATTTCTCCCAAATTTTCTCAAAATTTGTATAAGTTCAACATCACCTTCTTATTTTAATCTAAAACACTAAGTAATGAATTTTTCAAATTGCATCCTTCCCAAAATTTCATCAGAAGACAAGACTGGTAAAAATGAGTTTTTAGAATTACTTGTGAATAAAAAATTGTCAAGTAATAGAAAATTTTTGGAATTTCTTTATGTATGATCAATGTTAAAATACAAGAAAATTGAAGGCTTGACAAATAATTATGATCAGATAATTCAAGAGCTTCAAAAATTTTCTAGGCTGCTTTTCTATAATTGAAATGGGATTCCCAAAAGAAATTGGATTAATTACTTGTTTTATTGAAAATCTGAAATAATGAAATAAATGCAAACAAAAAAGAAAATTAATCTATTCCTATTTCTAGTTAAATGGAGGAATCATGACTAGGTATAGTCATACTTCCAATGTAACCATGTAAGCATTTTAATTCTTGCATGTATGTACATGTCAAACATTAGTAAAAATACAAATATAATTAAGCTACAAAAAACAAATTTGAAAGCAGAATGCATTTTTATTGTTAGTAGATTATTCACTGTTACCTTCTCTTGAAATGTCATTTCCAATTGAATTTCAATTGGGTCATAGAAATCTGGATGGATTTCCATTATTGAGTGGGAGAGGTTTGAAAGAGAAGATGACAGGCCAGGTTGTAGAAACTATCTTTCAAAAATAATGGCCCGTGTGATTTTGTTAGTATTATGATTAAGTGTTAAATTATTAATGGTCTTTTGTGAAGGAAAATTTTCCAAATGTCTTTCAAATTGACCAATGAAAAATGGATGGAAGTCTGATAAATCCAACAAAATATTATTAATTGAATTAGATTGTTGGTCATAAAGTGAAAATACACTCTCTTTTTTGGCACTGCTCTTGAGAAGTAAGAAGTAATTGATAAGGAATGAACATCAATTGAAATTAGAAGTTTAATAACTTTTGATGTTCAAAATTATAATTTGAATCTTCATTTTTCCCTTGAGGTAATGCATTAATTGAGTGCTCAATGTTGAGCTTATCAATATACCAGCACAAAGTATCTAAAAATCTAAGACAAAAACAGAAAATAAATCTGAAGTTAAAATTAAATGTTGAAAAAATAACAAAATTGAATCATAGTTTACACTAGTGTTACAATTATTATTACAACACAATTAAGAGTGACTTAAAGTAATTTCCTCTTCACAAGAATTAGGCAGAATAATGCAATTAGAATGATTGTTGATACTCACTTGTGAATTAGAGAGAAGGATATGTCTCTGAATAGGAATGCGAGCTTGATCATCATATAAATCATAGATTGGAATGGTTTCTTAAATGCTGAAATCATAAGTATGATTATTTGTTTGAAAATGAGAACTATTTCGAACAATTTCTAAATTAGATTATTCTTCATTCTAACATGTGATTAGACTTTGATCATGAGGATTCAATTGTAAATAAGACAAATCAATATCCTCAATGCCAAAGTAGCTATCATAAATGACCTCAAGACATTCATTAGAATTCCCTTCGATCTTATTCAATGTATCAAAACAAGAAGGAATATTAAGCTCATGTTCATTAATGCCAGAAGAATAATCATTAATTAATTCTCTATCATAATAAAAACTAATTGGAAATTCATTTAGATCAGTCTCTCTGTTTTCTGAAATATCTTTAATGTGAAGAGAGGTTAAATTACTATTAGAAAAATTGTCAAGATAAAGACAAAAATATGAATATGAAACAATGTATTTGAAAATGTCTCTATTTGAAAACTCTTGTGCATTTTCTTCATTGAAAATTTCAGATTTAAGATCATTGCTTGGCTACTTATGCTTTCTTTAAGAATGTTGCTTTGTTGTTCTGAATTAGGAATCTGTTCATCGTAAGAGAATTCAGAATTTTGTACAGTAGATTACATATTATTGGAAATTTAATCGCTGTTGGTACTTGATAAATTATGATCTAATTTTTTGATTCTAACTCATACTTATTTTCAGATTTCAAAGCGGTATCTTCTTCAATACTTCTGCTAATATTTCCTTGCATTTGATCAGTGAAATTTTCCAAACTTCATGACTAAGATTCATGGACATGTGAAGGTGCACCTTGATCTTTTTCAATACTGTAAGAAATGTGCAGAAATTGAAGGAATTGATTATACAAAATAGAGGTTTCTTCATCATCATTTGTTTGTACCTCCATATTGGAATTCTTACTTAAGTCAATGAATTTAGGAGGAAATTGATCAAAATTTGAAATAATTTCACATTGATTAAGAATGGAAGGAAAGTTGCAAATATGTTCAAACCAATCTAATAATTATTCTTTTGAAGGTTTATCTTCAATTTTAAATTTTAAACAATTTAAACAAAACTTGATGGTAAAATCAATTAAATATTCACCTTTGTATATCTTCAAGATCATCACATATCTGTTCGTAGATATATCCATCAAATTTACAAAGGAATATTGTAATAAATTGTTCCCAAGTGTGGATTGAGGCATCTACAAGTGATTTACATCAGTTTTTGGCTTTTGCCAAGAATGTCAAAGTAAAAATCCTGCATAAAATATCTTCATCAGTATCATGAAAAGTAGAATTTGAAAATTTTTGAATAAATTGTAAAGCATGATTAAATGCAGAAGTATTCCTCTTACCATTAAACTTTACTTGAGACAAGAGTCCTACTATTTCTGGTGGAGTATTGGAAGATGTTCGTCCAGAAATACAACTCCAAATTGGAAGTTTTAAAGGAGCCATTGTAATAAAAATAAGTTATTAGAATATAAAGAATCCAAAAGAAAACAAGTCTCAGACCCTCCTTCTAGCGCAAAAATGTTGAGGCCTCGAAATTCACTGCAACAACATGGGGGATGACCACCCGGTCCAGACCTTAAAGTAGTTCTTTTTCTGTTTGGAATGGTAGCTCTGACTACTTTAACTAGGTCTAATTACCTTCTCTCAATCTCCATTGGCTTAAAATATGACTTTTATCTATCAATGAGAAAGAGACATAAGATCATTTCTCTTGCCGATCGGACAAGAAAAATGATCCTTAAGCTAATTTGGGCTTAGCAAAGCCACAATTAAAGTTTTGCCTCTTTGAGAAGAGGACTTTTTGGGATGTAGAATTTAATATACATGCAATTTTATTCTAAGATGCAAGCAAAAGAAACTATTTTAATCTTATCTCAATTAGGCAGATATAGATCTATCCCAATAGAGAGCAAGATGTTTAAAATAATTGAGATTTAAATATGTTTATTTTAAATGAATATCAAGCTAACGAAGTAGTTCAATTAACTGATATTGTGAATACCACACATTCTATTTGGAGTCCTCTTAACTGAAATAATCAATCAACAACACTAAGGAAATAGTTCTCAAAATAATATTGGTCATTTAATCAGTAACTTGAATAATTAAACAATAACATGCGGAAATAGTTCACAACATATCACTATTCAATAAATCAGTTTTATAAGGCAGATTTCTGAGTAAATAGTTACTTAGAAATCAGAATTCAACCCATAAGAGTAGGGACAAATAATAACATAAATTGAGGCAAATTATTCATATCGACAGAAGTGCACAAGTATGCGAGTAAATTGACACATTCCTGTTATCATAAAATGAAACCAAAATTTAAAATAATAGTAATATAATACCAATTTATTAAGTCCATTTCTCTAGCTCCGGTCTCTAACAACCTTTTACAATGCCGGAACTTCTGCTTTCAAAATCAGAGCTACAATAGTGCAAGACTCTGTTCATTATACATAACTCAAAATGTAAAAGAAAAACCTCAATAATCTTCAGATCTGAGATTCCTCTCCTCTCACCCTACAAATCTAAATTCCTATTACAAAATTGTTTTTAGAATTCCTTAATTGCAGAGGAGAGAATCCCTTATTACATTTTGTAATCTGCTATTTATAATTTTTACAAAGGAATTCTTCATAGAAAATTTTGTTTGAAGAGTGGTCTTGCTCAATCAATTTTCATTGGTTCAAATCATATTATTAAATTGTTGGAGCCTTCTCATTGATTGATATTTCCTTCTTCTCATCTTTTCAATTGTTTTTCTGCAAAAATACAAATAAAAAACAAAATTAAAATGCAAAAATAAAATCAAAATGTCAAATCTAGAAATCAAAATAAATCCAATTAAAACTTAATTAAATAAATAATTGAAAATGAAATTTAAGCTTTCTTTTGATGTCTGTGCTGATATAATTGGCCAAGTAGAACATAGACGAATGGATTTGCACTCATAAGAAGTTGTGGGCAAATTAAAATGTAGAAAATAAAACTTTGAAAATTTATTTTGTTAAAAATTTAGAGCATGATTTTCTACCAAATTTTAGACCCAATAAATTATCAAATCTGGAAATGAAACAACTTCAAGATATTCTCCATGATTTTATCTATCTAATGAGCCATCCTGGGCCTTATTTGGCCAAGTAAAACTCCATTTATAAGCTTCTAAAGTTGATGTATTAAATTTGCAAGAAATCTGAAATTTTCTGTTGGCTAAAAATCAGAATTTTTAAATTAAATTTCAATCTTAAATTAGATTATGATTATTAATTTATTAATATTAATTAATTACAATTATGTTATTAATCTGAATTTACTATAAACAGAAATTAATTAATAAAAATAAATGATTTAAAATTTATTTAAAATATAAATATATTATATTAATATTATAATTTATTTATATTAAAATTATAATAAAATATTATAATTAAAATATAAAAAA
Organism: Pinus albicaulis; assembly: GCA_034641835.2. Taxonomy (NCBI): domain Eukaryota; kingdom Viridiplantae; phylum Streptophyta; class Pinopsida; order Pinales; family Pinaceae; genus Pinus; species Pinus albicaulis. Next base: position 228,252,999 of record CM076577.1, on the reverse strand, counting down.
TATAATAAAAATATAATATTTATTATATATTTTAATTACAAATCAAACATTCACAGTGAGAGGGAGAGCTTAAGGAGGGAGGAGTATTAACTGAAGGGATAAGGAAAGGTGAGTGGAGGGAAGTTAAGTGGAGGAATAAGGTGGAAGGTGAGGTGAGGATGACGTGAGGGAGTGAGGTGGAGGGTGAGTGAGGTGAGTGGGAGTTATAAGGAGAATAAAAACTTTGGTTAAATTTAAAACCCATCGCATAAACTAAAAGCGCACGTCGTGTTTTTTAAAGTGACAAGTTTTGAGTTTTTAATAAATTTGCGATATGCAATATGCAATATCGCAATATCGCAAAGTTTTTTGGAAGGATGTGAAGGGGTGTGAAGTGGGGCCCACGTGGGATTAATCATCCTACAATTTATACTATAGCTACCTTGCAATTTTCGCAATATCGCAAAGTTTTTTGGAAGGATGTGAAGGGGTGTGAAGTGGGGCCCACGTGGGATTAATCATCCTACAATTTATACTATAGCTACCTTGCAATTTTGGAGTTTTGGGTTTAGCAATTTCTTTTAAAATAACAAGTTGGAGTAAATTACCAAGATCCAGAAACGTATTTTCGTCTATTGTACAATTTAGCCGGGTCAATTTAGCCGGGTCATTTTGTAAGACCGTTAGTAAAAAATGAAAAAATAATAAAAATGAACTAAAAGTTAATATTTGCAATGAATTGCTATTTTAACTACGATAATTAAAATATTGGTACACTTAATACATTTTTTAACCCAAGCAAGAAAAATGATCAAAACTTCGAAAGAGTGCCATTTACAAACCGGTTGACCAAATGGAGCAAAACAAGTATTGTTGGAAAGCTTATGAAAAACCAGATTCAATGAAGCATTCAAAATAAAATTACAAGGAAGATGAAAAAATGACAAAAATGTAGGATAATTAACTTAATGGAATTCTTAAAAAGTGTTTAGCCAAAATTTTTGCAAAAAGGGTCCCCATTATTGGAAGTATATAAGTCAAAAATGGGGGGGTTGTGTTTTACCACAACAGGTAGATGAATAAGGTTGATTCAAATGTTTAAGATGAATCAATTAAGTATTCAATAGATAGGATAGAGTAGGTGTTTTTCTCCTCAAAGAAAATAACATAAGGGTCTGCTAGTCCAAATGCACCCTTTTGTTTGGTAAAAAAAAATAGTCTTAGATTAGGAAAAAACTGAGTTCAAAAAGAGTAAAAGAGTAGAAATGAGACTAATTTTACATGAAAGGATTATTAGTGTGTTTTATCCTAAGTTTGAAATGTCATAAAATTTTCACTAATACCCTAATGTCAAATTCATCATGTTTTTGTCCAAAGTTTGGAAGACATATGTATTATAACCAAAGTTTTTGGCTCTCATCTCAAGGTCAAGAAATGAAAAAAGGATTGTTGCATGTGGTTAACCTTGAATCGGCTGCTCGATCAACTTGCCACCAGATCAACGGCTGACAACCCTTTTCGAGCCCCCCTTGTCATCCTCCCTTTACCAGGAGGGGGTCCAAAAAGTTGTTTCCTCCTCGTTGAACCCAACATACGTGTCACCGTTGTAGCACTTTGCACCTCCCCCCTCTCATAAACCACAAACTGCCTCGACCTCCCTCCGAAATTTTCCAAACTGGCCTCCTTTCCCACCATCTTTCCCACGTGCCTCCCTCCACTCACTTCCTGACACATGGCTCAGACCGTTACCCTATTGAATTCTTTCCGGGGATAACTCTTCGAATTGGCAATGGACTTGCACCTCCAATGAAAACCATGCCATAACCATAAAAATCCCTCTTTTCACCATTTTTATTCCTTTTTCTTGCAGATTTCTTGCTCCGCCATCACTTTCAAATTCCTATTTCCATAGTGAACCTCCATATCCGACAAAGGGATTGATTGAGTATAGGGAAAAGACACCTTTCCCGCTGATATTCAAATCACACCAAAAAAATCCGAGTAATTCACCATTGCCTTCCTGTTACTGCAATTCTAATTGACAGGATGCCTCCTAAAAAGAAAAAAAATGATGAACCCACCAACCTTATGCTTCCTCCCCTTGTCGATCTCAATCACATCCCACTTGCAGACAATGATTACAAAATTACAGAGACTAAATGCGATTTTGACCTTTTTCGAACTGTGTTGTTGGCTCGAAGAGAAATTCATAGACCAAACGGATAAAATTGGACTCTAAGAGTCCAATTTACCTCTCTACATCTTTCCTTAGACCCATCATTACCTTGAATTCATTAGGAAATGTCAAGCTTGTTATCTACCCAACCAGAGAGCCATTTTAGCCCCAAGTGGGGAAATTTTATTCACCGTTACTTCCAAAACAATTGATCAGATGATGCAGGTCCCTCCTATTGAAGCCAATACACCTTTTTCTATAGAAGCCTTAAAATAATTTTATAAGAAGTTATATTTCTCCAAAGGAACACTATTTTTTGATATTTTTCTGCCTGAAAATGCCCAATTACCCAAGAAAAATCCACCTTATGCTTCTCCCATGTTCCTTGATCAAGACAAACATATCATTTATGTGCTTTCATGCCTACTAGGTTATTATTTTGATGAGTGGATAGATGAACCCCTCCTTAGTTTTTTGTCAATTTTCTTTACAAATAAAAAACCCTCATTCATTTTTAATTTTAGTCAATTTTTGGCTGACATCATACATGAACAACTCCTAAATTTACCAACTGAAGGATTATTCAAGTATGCTTTCATTCTTGCATATATGTTCATTTACTACCAAACAAACATATTCCCATGTTTGCTGCAGAAATTAGATGAAGAAGGGAACCCACAGTCAGTGATTTTCTGGACCTCTTTGGAGAGAAAATATTAAGATGAGTACAACTTCAAAAAATACATATAAAAATTCATTCATCCAGTCATGAGCCTGCTGACTAGCAATGCAGAGCTAAGAATCAGTGATGAAATTAGGAATATCCAACACCTGACAGAGTAGGCCAAAACATGAGATTGGTACCTTTACTAAAACTACACAAAGATCAGGGTGTATAGGTGTGAGCTATCACCATACAAGCTGCCCAAATACCTTCCAAAGAGAGTATTTTCCTTGGAGTATATAAGACAAATGATAAATTCATATGAAATTCATTTTGTCTCAGCAAAGAAGTATCAGTTTAGAATAAATACACTGGTTGGTACCTTTATTTGTAACAACAGGGTAGCTGGTGAAGAAGAAGACAAACTCCTCAAGAAAATGAATTTTAATATTAGCTTTACGTGCTCTTATGATCCTTTGGGCCTAATCTCCAAGATGATTGTGGAACACAAAACCACTCCTTATGTGCATACACATAGGCCAAAGATTAAAAGGTATATGAATCAGTTGGACTAGACAGAGAACACCTTAGAGGAAGCAGAGGAGCATCTCATGTCTGCATCTACACTACATAATCCTACTCCTTAAGAGAAGAAAAAGAAAATACATAGAGAGGAAGGATCGCATTTAATTGCAGGAAGTTCAACAAAGGAATTCAAGATAATGTATAGAAAGAAAAGTAAAAGAAGTCCTAAGACAGATTTAGGAGAAGAAGCAGAACAACAAGCTACCATAGTCATTAAAGAGCCACTTTCTTCTACACAATCCGGTAGAAAATTCACAGAGTCCCAAACAACATCATCAGTGTCACAAGGTCATCAGGACCCAACCCAAATATCTGGGCTAATTCAGGGAGCTAAAGAGAAGAGTATTTTCGACAAATACAATGAGATAAAGCTCAAGAATGAGATCCTTAAAGGAAACACCTACACTCAGTTCTGGAAACAAACTCCCAGTGCTCAAAGCAGTCTTCTATCAGCCTTTGATTCAGAGAAGGGAAGAATGCAAATGGAATTCTTACAAGCTCATATTCCACAACCACAGACAACTATTGATTACACGAAAACCTCCTTTGAATTTGACACAAAGGACATTCATCCCATCGATCAAATGGAGATGCATAAGAAGACAAGAGAGATGAGTTTTTTCTACTTTGGCTAATAATTCTATGAATGCTTCAAAGTTGTAGGTGTCTCTCACAAATGTTCAATCTCAGCTTAAGATTGAAAGGATTTCATCTCTCACAAAGGACACCAGAATCAAGTCATTAGAAGATCTGGTCATAAAGAAGGGGTATGATCCAATGAATGTCAAAGCAGCTGAAGAGTTAATCAAAAAGAAAAATGTTGATATTGCAGCACTTAGAAAGCAGCTAAATATGCCAGTAACCGAAGACCCACAGGCAAAATAAATTGGAGAATCAGAGAACCAGAAGAAATAAAATCTCAAATTGATCATGGAGTAGAACACAAAAATCATAAATATGGAGACAGAGATGGATAAATTGATCAAGGAGAAGGAAAAAAATACACAACTGGCCATGATTCCTTTGGATGCAATGCCTCTTACAAAAATACCAACTACGGGAACTTCTACATCAACAACACCTCCAACCTAGCCCACAAATGCTGCAAGCAAAATCACTAAAGCCATGGAAGATATGTCAATAAAAACTGAAGAAATCAAGAAGTTGCAAGGATAGGTAAAAGCTTTACAGGAGCAAAAGAACATAAGTGAAGAATCACACATGGCTGAGGTACAAAGGTCCCAAAGATTAATGGAAAGGATACATCAAATAGGAAAAGAGACAGGCATGAGCCAGACCTTATCCCAAGCAAAAGAGAACATATGGTCAAACATCCTTAAATAAATGAATGAGATTTTTCCTTCAGTGAAAATAAATTTTGAACAAAATGAATCAATTCAAAAGTCCAAAGAAGCAATTGTGTACATCAAATAACAATTGGGTGACAAGCCCACTGATGCCATTGATATGATCAAATTTCTAAATTCTAAGAATAAATATGAGATGGAGGAAATGGGAGTTGAAGATAGAACATAAACAATACTGGAAGTCAAGAAGGTTATGACTAAAAAGAACCTCATCCTTCAGCTGGAAGAAAAATGTCAGGGGCTGTAAATTGTTGTTAACAGATTTTTCAACAGGATTGAAGTGTTGAACAATAAGGGTCTGCCAATTTTATTTGTGATAAATGAAAATTTGATCACCCTGGAGGACTACAACAATAAATTGAGATATGTGGCTAAGGATAACTCAAAGTTTGTAGGTATACAAGGCATCATAATAGGGAAATCTTTTATGGAGGCACTAGAGAATGATTTAACCATATAGCATGATGTAAATCACATCTTTGTCATCAAGCCTACTTTTTCCAAGTACACTGAAGTAGATGATATCTACAGGAGGGTGACTAAATTGTCAATTTAGAATGAAGAAATATGGGAGAAGTTGTGTAAGTTACTAGATTAAGTGAGTAACTCAATCCTTAGTCAAAGAAATAACAATGCAACAAGGACCAAATTGACAGATTAGCAACGACTTCCTTCAAATCAAGGCCACCTTTCGAACATTTCCAACTTGCCCTATTAGTTTTTAATAGGAGATATAATTTTTTTTTTATTTTGCTAAAATATTCCTGATTAGCTATGACAGGATTTTTGTAAATATTTGTATAAATACTTCAGTTTTCAAAGTATTGAGGGTTGATTTTTACATTCTAGAAGCTATTGTAGTTATTCATTTGAAGGGATGATCGGTAATAAAAAGGAAATTCTTCACAGGATTCATGTGTTGGACTATTTGCTGATGTGTTTCTCTCACTGTCTATGTGATTATTTCTTTGTTTCCATAATTATGTATTCTTAAATCCGAATTAATTTACAGAAAGTTGATGAACATAATTTGTTGAAACATACGCTCTAATTATGGCTGTGGGTAATTAAAATTTTTCCTCTGATATCAAGTTAAAGAATTCTTAACTTCTCTTTAGCTTCAACTGAATATTTTTCTTTTCTTCTATTACATTTCATTTAAATCTAAAAGATCCAATTATTTCACCTACCTTGCCCTGTGAAACTCCTTTAAAAATTTGAGACAGACCCATGTTAGTTTGCAGACTCCATAGCATATCCGGATTTATGCAGGAATGCAACAAAATACACACTATAACCATAAGCACAGAGATGCAGTGGAAATAATGCTTCCTTTTATTAAAATCAAATTACTGAAATATGCTTACAAACAGGGTGTTGGTAGCTTATCTCTAGGAAGAGATGTGGTGGTTATAGATCTCTGAACTGTGTTATAATATAACCATAATAGAAATAAACAGCTAGGGCACTAGTAGGCTTATCTCTGAGAAGAGATGTGGCGGCTACAGGGCTTTGAACTGTGTTACAAAAAAAATGACTGAAACATGATTACAGGAATAATAGAAATGAGCGGGCGAGGGCATTGGTAGCATATCCCTGAGAAGAGATGTGACGGCTACAGGCCTCTCCACTGTGTTACAATGAGGCTTGAAGGCCTATTTATTGTTGAGAAACAATGTAAAACCCGAAACATACAAAAACCTAACTCTAGGAGATGAAGCGCCAAAACTGTGGGCACTATTTGGGTAAATTGGTGTTTCAAATTCCTGGAGACGTAACTTTGGCATACAATCTTCATTTGATGTGCTTAATAGCTCGTTAGAAATATATATCCGAGGAGTACAACTTTTGGTTTAGAAACATCGGTCCATGGACCCATGTTGCTCCCAGTTTTTCCAAGAAATGTCATTTAGGGCCTTTGAACGACTTCGGAAGTTCAGGACCCAAAAAAATGCTAAAAGTAGTAAGTTGTACTGCAACTTAAAAATGGAAAGAACTGATGGCGGAGGTTAAAATGGAATAAGTGGGTGGTCACCAATAATTACCTAGATCATCAAGGCCCCAAAATGGCTCCGAGAGTGTAGGACCCAAAAGTCTACAAAAAATAGTAAGTTGTTGGAAGTGAAGAACTGAAAGAGTTGATGGTGTGGGTCCAAATGGAATAGGTAGGTGGCCACCGATATCAACCACCTAGATCATTCCTCCCACCTTAGGAAGAAATGGTCCCCATTGCGTTAAGTTCCTCCATGAGGGGGAAAATTCTGCTGAACTTGGTATTGGATTTGTCCACGATGTCGCGGAACTTTTGGCAGACGTGCTGGATGTAGATGTGCTCCCGGTGGGCAGCCGTTGAAGGATTTGGGAAAATTTATCCATCATTGCGTTCCTCTGTTTCTCGAGGGCCTCCTTGAGCAAGATTTTGATAGGATCTCCTGCTCCCTCCTCTTTCTTTCCTTCCACCCTGGGGGGTCGTCGGGGTTTGCGATGTTGATCTTGCGATAGGTCAACCAGATCGAGACCAAACTCCTTATACCCTGACTGCATTGGAGACATGCAAAGAAAAACAGAGAAAGAGCAGAACGTTTTGATACCATTGATACGAATTTATGCAGGAATGCAAGAGAATACACATATGACCATAAGCATATAGATTCAGTGGAAATAATGCTTCCTTTTATTAAAATCAAATTACTGAAATATGCTTATAGACAGGGCGCTGGTAGCTTATCTCTGAGAAGAGATGTGGCGGCTACATGCCTCTTAATTGTGTTACAATATAACCATAATAGAAATAGACAACTAGGGTGCTGGTAGGCTTATCTCTGAGAAGAGATGTGGTGGCTATAGGCCTCTGAACCATGTTACAAAACAAATGACTGAAACATGCTTATAGGAATAATAGAAATGAGCGGGCAAGGGCACTAGTAGCGTATCCCTGAGAAGAGATGTGATGGCTACGGGCCTCTCCACTATGTTACAATGAGGCTCAAAGGCCTATTTATTGTTGATAAACAATGTAAAACTTGAAACGTCCAAAAACATAATCCTAGGAGATGAAGCGCCAAAACTGTGGGCCTCGTTTGGGTAAATTGGTGTTTCAACTTCCCAAGGACGTAACTTTGGCATACAATCTCCGTTTTACATGCTCAATAGCTCGTTAGAAATATCTATCTAAGGAGTACAACTTTTGGTGTGAGCAACATCAGTCCATAGACCCATGTTGCTCCTGGTTTTTCCTAAAAATGTCGTTTAGAGCCTCAAAACGGCTCTGGAAGTTCAGGACTCGAAAAACTGCTAAAAATAGTAAGTTGTGTTGCAACTTAAAAACAGAAAGAACTGATGGCGGGGATTCAAATAGAATATGTGGGTGGCCACCAATATCCATCTAGAAAATCAAGGCCCTAAAACGGCTCCGAGAGTGTAGGACCCTGTTGTGGAGGTAAATCCCCTCTACGGACATAGGCGATCCCACTAGCCCTAGAGTGGGTCTAGCAACAATCGAAACACGCAAAGATATTGGTTCCTAGTTACACAAGATAGAATCGCGATAGATCACTTACCATGATTCCTTCGCTGCTGTTGTCGAAGAAGAAGTGGCGCTTTTGTTCCTAGCTGGACAGGTCACGATCCATGAGCTTGTCGCATCCAGACACCTGTACACATGCGAAGAAGAGAGACAATATGCAACGCAATATTTCACACTTTATAACTATCGATCAGTCAGAGAGGAACGAATGAAATTTCATTATATCATTGAAAAACATAATCATGGAACCAATAGCAGAGTCATGTATATTAAGATACGAGAGAAAGACTACAACCGATGCTCTGACGTCGTGATCTTCCTTCGACAGGGCTCTAGCGGGACGTGTCTCATAAAGCTCGTCAGGGATTTGACGAAACTCTCTCTCTCACTGGGTTCTCCTTAGCTCTGCTCTTGATTATCACTCAGCTATAATTTCCTTCTCAAAAGTTCAGCTCCCAAGAATTCAGCTAGCTTGTAAAGGGAGAAGGCAGGCTTTTATAAAGGGAGGAAGGGAGGTTGGGATCCCTATAATCATGGGATAGAGTCCTATCTCTTAGGAAGGTTCCATGAGAGGTGGAAAACCACTTCCTAATCAGGGAGATCCGGAGGCAAACAACCCAACTTCTTTCTGATGATTCATTCTGAAGTTGTTAGAATCAAAATTCTGCCATTTATTTTTAAAAAGAATTCCTTAATAGGCTTGGCGCGGGTGTAACACAGGGACAGAGCACCAGCTGGCGCACCCACTAGTGTGCATTTTCCCCATTGGCGTGAGGGATGAACTGGCTACCCGTGCCAATGCCAAAACATGTGTTTTTAGGGTTTTCCAGGGGAAATTTTCTTGAGGAGAATTCTTGCCCTTATGTAGAAGGATGCCATCAAGGTGTTTTCAGGACATTTTACTGTTCACAGGTCACGGGAATAGTCCTCCAATGTACAGGACAAGGATTGTAGGGATGGTGAAAAAATGTTGTGTAACAGATGCCCCTTAAAGCATGAGGTCCGAGAGAGAGGGAGGGGTGAAATGCTTTATGAGAACACGCCCGACTAAAAACACCGTCGTTGGAAGACCTGCGAATACAAATACACCTGATATCTTTGATACATGATATGTGGTGTGGGCGTAGCCATCCATAATAGAGTGTACAATAACCGGGACCCAAGGTATGGACGCAGCCATCTAGTAAATAAGGATCAACAAGTAGACTCGGGTATGGTCGCAGCCATCCAATCAAAAGAGTCATGTAGTAAATGATAATAATCCACAAAGAAACCGCAGCCTGGATGTTTATTAGACAAAATCCAAGGTCTTGTGCTCCATCTCGACCTGAACAGAGTACAAGTTCGAGCATGCGAATATGTGAGCTGAAGTCGAACATGCAAGAACATCATCTGATTACCAGCCAATAATGAAAGCCATTAATAGAAGTGAGAGGAACTACCAATAATGACGATGGCTCTCAAGGTACAAGAGGTACAATCTACGGAATGTGAATAGTGAGATAGCGTCGAACACCCGCAGAATCATCCAATCGAAGGCCAATAATGAAAACCTTTTGTCGAATGTGAAGAACCCACCATTGAGGCATGCAGGCTCTAAGGAACCTGAAGGGAGTCGCTAGATCAGCTTCCTGGATAATGAGCTAAAGTCGACAGGAAGTGACCTTGATCGAAGGTGGGCCATAATGTTTCCCACATCATCGACACGAGACAGAGGAACATGATGTTTGTGAATCAAGACCAACAAAGAATCAGAGGGAGGTTGAAAACTGTAGAGGCCAATTTCTCTTGAACATATCAGCGGCACGACATTGGATTTGGCAGTATTTGACATCAAGAGATCTGAGGTCATGGTGACATGGCAAAGAGTAGATGAGCGATCAAAAGAGATTACCCAAACCCATGAAGGCAAGCAGATCATGAGATGAGATGTCCCCAACCCGACACAAATGCAGACAAGTGCCATGTTCAAGAGCAACATACTGTCGACACGACTACGATACTGGTTCCATTTTCCCCCACCATTCTTGGTGAGTACCCCAATTATTTTTGAAACCAAGCTTGAAGGGGATAGCATGTGCTTGCGATATAAGTTTGTCCTTTGGAAAAATCCAACCTAGTACATTTAACGAGCCCTAGGAAGGAGGAACTCGAGTAACATCATTACGACGGACTCCGATGTCATCAGTGTTTAACAAGTCTGAAAAAGGAATAACTCGACGTCTTTTCATGTTTAGAGAGTTTGAAAAGACAACGGAAAAGAAATCTCCAGCAGTCCCTTTTCGTAGATAGTCCCACAGATCCGAAAAGGTAGAAAACTATGTCTGAGAGAACCTCTTAGTCACGATAGGCTAGGGTATTCCTTTTTTGTAAATAATCTATCCCAGCCTGAAAAAGGGGTAAACATATATTGGGTAGATGTCGTTTCACAGCCAATTTAATGAGCTCAAAACGACAAGCGACTCGGAAATATTTTCAGTTTTAGAGAGTCAGAAAAGAGTTGAAAGGTGACTCCTCCTGGAGGAACAAGTGGTAAAAAGGGCAGCAACTAGTTCCAGTGATGGTGGAACTACTCAGAACAAGATAAATGTCAAGAGGTTGGCTAACAAGACCACTCATCGCATCGGTTCCTAAGGATTGGGTAAAAAGATCAAGTGAAGGCGTATGATCGGCCAAGAAGATGGGGACAATGGAATGAGAAAACCAAGGCTCATCTAAAAAAACAGGCTAATAAAATGGCAATCACGAGAGGTAAAATGGGAAAGGTTTCATTTTTACACAAGCTTGAAATCAGGAAAATCTACTTGAAGTTGGTTTCATTTTTATGTAAGCTTGAAACAAAGATAAACTATGCTTGAAACCGGTTTCATTTTTACGCAAGCTTGAAATAGAAACAAACTATGCTTGAAAAAGTAAGCATGCCCCCAGCATGGTGACTCAATTCGAGGTACATGCCCCCCAAGCTTCAATCCATATGAAAGGCAAATGGAGTGAAGGTTCAAGTTACGAGATCAAGAGAAAGACTCGATTGGGATTTTATGAGATCTTATCAAAGACTCAAATTGAACAGGAAAGTGTTTCATTGTTTTAACGAGGTTGACACATTAAAAGAACTATCCTCAGATGAACTTGTTTCATTTTTTTTAACAAGGTTGATACAGAAGACAAAATATCCTCGGAACACCTTGTTTCATTTTTTGACAAGCTTGACACAAGAAAATGAACTATGCTCCGAACACCTTGCTTCATTTTTTAACGAGCTTGACACATGAAAACGAACTCTGCTCTGACGAACTTGTTTCATTTTTTAAGGAGCTTGACACAAGAAAACGAACTCTGCTCCGAACACCTTGTTTCATTTTTTAACGAGCTTGACACAAGAAAATGAACTCTGCTTCGATGACCTTGTTTCATTTTTTAAGGAGCTTGACACAAGAAAACGAACTCTGCTCTGACGAGCTTGTTTCATTTTTTAAGGAGCTTGACACAAGCAGACAAACCATGCTCCGACCAGCTTGTTTCATTTTTTAAGGAGCTTGATACAAGAAAATTAACTATGCTCCGATGACCTTTCATCATGATGAATAAGAATTCATAGCTTCCAAGGGTTACCCGTCCGATGGAAGGAAAACATCTTGGAAGTCTGGGCCCAATGCCCCCAGCACACGATGTACAATGGTGCTATCACTGGATACGGGAATAGGACAGGTAGCCACATAATTGACATGCGGCGGGGATGACACAACCGGCAGATAAAGATCCGGAAGGGATGATGGTGGACTAGCTACCATATTCGGACCAAAGAACGCAAGCTGATCGATGGTCACGATCCGACCTTGGTGTGGAAAACACATCACACGAAAGAGGGAGGAGACAAGCGCTCCCATGGCATAAGTATAATCACGGCCCAGGAGTAAATTAAAGTCCAAGGGGCCAAAAGAAACCATCGCGTCCAGATGGATAGTTTTCCCTCCCAAAGTAACAGGAAACTTCAGAAGGATCCCTAACGGTTGACTAGTTCTTCTGTTAAATGCCAACAGATTCTGCGTAACAGGCACAAGCGATGACAAACTGAAGGCTTGCCAAGTAGTCAAGGATAAAATACTAACAAACACACCTTCATATATAATGGTGTTGGGTACGACCACATGGGAGGCCTGTACCGTGATCTCAAAGGGCACATAAGAAGGAAGGCGATAACCTACGAATCGACCCCAATCGAAGGAAGCGACCAAACTACTTGGAAGGACTACCATCGAACCAAGATGGTCTTCCCTTGGTGTTACGGGAGCAAGAGGAGTATCCACCACCACCTCCATCATGGAGGAAAAATGAGTATCCTTCAGGACCTCCATCATGGGAGGCGAAGGAGTAGCTTCCTGAGATATAGGGACAAGAGAATATTTCTCCAAATCCGAGGAATCTAAAGAAACAAGAAGAACCCGAGGGATGTGAGATCCACTCTCAATGGAAAAGACTTGGTGCACCACAGACGGGGCCAACTCAACCGATCCCACGACCAATGGTTGGTCAGGGATGGATTCATGATGGTGAATTTATGGGTGAGTAGGATCAAGCAAGGATGACTCTTGACTGATCGTTGAATCAACTGGTGAAGGACTCAAAGAAAGTTGTTTGTAACCAGCTGGAAGGCAAGGTGCAGAAACAGTCGAGTTGTCCAAAACTCTCTTAGCTTCATCCATATACGAACAAAGGTGAATGGCATGGTGCCCTTCACACAACTTATAGGGATTGGCAAGCTTACCCTGCTTCTTAGGAGCTTTTCCAGCACTAGCTGAAGACGTGCCCCCAACCTGACTCCCAGAAGCCAAAGGAAACGGTGGATGACCATTGCACCATACTTATTCCAGGGCAATATCGAAGAAGATGGTTTCCCTGGCACAACATGCAAGGAAACTTAACTTTCTGCAGAGGGTTGGAAGGTTCATCGAGAGCAGGTGTTTTAGAAGCAACAGCTGTAGAATTAGCCTCTCGCTTATCTGACTTCTTCTTCTTAGTCTTCTTCTTCTTCTTCTTAGCCACTTGGGTACTAGAATCCAAACTTTCACCAGGTGAAGTAGAAGATGAGGATGAAGAAATAGGTGAAGAAGGGGAAATGTCCACCTTCGAATCAACATGGCGTTGCTCAGGCGGAGGAGTGGATGGTATGGTAGCCGAAACACTTGAGACCACAGAGGTTGAAAACAACCAAACAGGAAACCCAATAGTTAAACCAGGTAGGGACAATGTCGCCATATAAGGAGCACCAACATTTCCAAAAGAAGGAAAAGGACTAGGACTCCCTTTAGAGGGGATTCCTTGATTGGAAAACTCTGGAAAAGTTGTCATCAGAAACGACCTTGAAATAAAACACTAAGGACAAAAATTATAACCAGGAATATTTCGTGGGCGATTAATTTTTAAGACACTAAAACCAGACTCTGTAGTTTCATATTTTAAGAGTCGAGAAATAAGAAAAAGGTGACTCAATCGCTTTCAGGTTGGACATGAGCTTGAAAGGACAAGAGCTCAATGATATTTTTAGTTAAAAGAGTCAGTAAAGATCAAAGTGATTGCTCCGGTAATCTAGGTAAATTGGTGTACCAGATATCCATGAACTGCCATATACACCTTGGTAAAAATGAAAGATAAATCAACCAAGGACTTAATGTACATGCAGGTAATCTCCCCGAATGTTGTGTCTGGTGTATCACGGGTAAAAGGTGGCAGACTCGGCTTCCTATGGATAAAGGATTTGTAACCTAATGGGGTATCCATTTATATACGCAACGGTACGGGGAGCACAAGTCCGTACTAGCACTGTCTGAAGCCAGATGGCGAGCGACAACTGCTAGGTTTAAAGATGTTGGAACACGTCTCTAGCTTAGACCACTAGATGTTCCGTTAAGTTCCAATGCTGCCTTAGGTTAATTCAGTAAATTTTAAAGTTGATCTTCAATTTACATTTCGATTTCAAGGCCCTATCGAATGTTGGATCTCATAAAACCTCTAGATGCAAACTATATACCACAAAACATCATTTCGTTCAATGAAGAGCTATCTACAGGAGAGTTGAGAGCTTTCAAATGATAGAGAAATGAACACACAAAAACATCCACCACCAATTTCAATGCAAGCTAATGAAACTAGAAAATTTTTCTCTAGAATTATATAATGCTAGTAATACAAAAGAGCTTTCAATTTCCACTATGCCAATCGAAATGAAAAAGATTTTGTTTTTTTATTTTTCACTATATTAGAGCAGATGCACTAAATGAATGAAAAACTAATGAAAACATCAATTTGAGAATGATAAAGAGAGAGCTGAAAACAAATCAAGTTCACTAAACTCAAACAAGTGCAATCGAGACTCAAATCAATGATGAAATCCCTCAAAGCGAAGAAGAATCTCGAAAGAGACTCAAACAAACTGTGTGATCTAGGCTTGGAGCAACACAAAGCGAAATAAAATGAAAGAGAGAAAAATCACTCAATAAAAAGAATGATTCAATGGGATTCAGCAAGATGAACGCAAAGAAGCAAAAACAAAGTTAATTGGGAAAGCAATCACCCAAAACTCCCACGGGAGGCTCAGCACACTGAAGCACCTAGAAGCCCTAGGGCTAAAAATGCAAAAATGATAGAAAAGGGCAAACAACTGGAGGAAAAGGGCTAAACACAATAAAAAATGACTTGGAAGAACTCAATCAATCAGAAAAAATGAACCAGGACCAAAAGTCAAGCTCAGAGAGTCCAATAACAGGAAAACCCTAAAACCAACCAGGGTTGGCACGCCTGTTTGGCTGTAATCTACGCCAAACAGGGGATGGCGCACCTGTTTGGCTGTAATCTATGCCAAACAGGGGTTGGTGTGGGGGCCTAACTAGCAACAAGTGCCAGTTGGTGCGACTGTCAGGGGGATAACCGTGCCAATCAGGTTTACCCTAGAAAAATGATGAAAATGGACAAACAGAGACTAGATCTGGTCTTCTGGGGGTTGAATAGGGGTTTAACACCAAGGAAGGTGAACAATACAAGCAGAATAATCAAACGAAAAGCCAAAAAACAACCTAATGGAGGAAGGACTAACTCCCACTGATTCCTAGCAGAGTCGCCAAATTGTTGTGGAGGTAAATCCCCTTTGTGAACAGAGGCGATCCCACTAGCCCTAGAGTGGGTCTAGCAACAATCGAAACACACAAAGATATTGGTTCCTAGTTACAAAGTATAGAATCACGATAGATCGCTTACCGTGATTCCTTCACTGCTGTTGTAGAAGAAGAAGTGGCGCTTCCATTCCTAGCTGGATAGGTCACGATCCGTGAGTTTGTCACATCCAGATACCTATACACATGCGAAGAAGAGAGACAACATGCAACGCAATATTTCACACTTTATAACTATCGATCAGTTAGAGAGGAACAAATTAAATTGCATTATATCATAGAAAAACACAATCATGGAACCAATAGCAGAGTCATGTATATTAAGATACGAGAGAATGATTACAACCGATGGTCTGACATCATGATCTTCCTTTGACAGGGCTCCAATGGGACGTGTCTCATAAATCTCGTCAGGGATTTAACAGAACTCTCTCTCTGACAGGGTTCTCCTTAGCTCTGCTCTTGATTTTCACTCAGCTATAATTTCCTTCCCAAAAGTTCAACTCCCAAGCGTTCAGCTAGCTTGTAAAGGGAGAAGGTAGGCTTTTATAAAGGGAGGAAGGGAGGTTGGGATCCCTATAATCATGGGATAGAGTCCTATCTCTTAGGAAGGTTCCATGAGAGGTGGAAACCCACTTCCTAATCAGGGAGATCTGGAGGCAAACAACCCAACTTCTTTCTGATGATTCATTCTGAAGTTTTTAGAATCAAACTTTCGCCATTTATTTTTAAAAAACATTCCTTAATAGGCTTTTCGCGGGTGTAACACTGGGACAGAGCGCAGCTGGCGCGCCCATTAGTGTGCATTTTCCCTATTGGTGCGAGGGATGAACTAGCTACCCGCGCCAATGCCAAAATATGTGTTTTTAGGGTTTTCCAGGGGAAATGTTCTTGAGGAGAATTCTTTCCCTTATGCAGAAGGATGCCATCAAGGTGTTTTTAGGACATTTTATTGTTCACAGGTCGCGGGAATAGTCCTCCAATGTACGGGACGAGGGATTGTAGGGACGGTGACAAAATGTTGTGTAACAGACCCGAAAATGGAATAGGTAGGTGGCCACCAATATCCACCTGGATCATTCCACTGATCTAGATTTATGCAGGAACACAAAAGAATACAAATATAACCATAAATACAAAGATGCAACAAAAATAACACTTCATTTCATTAATATCAAAGAACTGAAATTTTCTTACAGACATAATGGAAATAAACTAGCTAGGGTGCTGGTAGCTTATCTCTGAGAAGAGATGTGGTGGCTACAAGCCTCTGAACTATGTTACAAAACAAATGACTAAAACATGCTTATAGGAATAATAGAAATGAGCGGGCGAGGGAACTGGTAGCGTATCCCTGAGAAGAGATGTGACGGCTACGAGCCTCTCCATTGTGTTACAATGAGGCTCGAAGGCCTATTTATTATTGAGAAACAATGTAAAACCCAAAACGTCCAAAAACCTAACCCTAGGAGATGAAGCGCCAAAACTGTGGGCCCCGTTTAGGTAAATTAGTGTTTCAACTTCCTAGGGACGTAACTTTGGCATACGATATTTCTTTGATGCGCTTAATAGCTTGTTAGAAAGATCTATCTGAGGAGTACAAATTTTGTTTTGAGCAATTTATGTTGCTCCCATTTTTTCCAAAAAACGTCGTTTAGGGCCTCAAAATGACTTTGGAAGTTCAGGACCCGAAAAACTGCTAAATATAGCAAGTTGTGCTGCAACTTAAAAACGTAAAGAACTGATGGCGGAAATTCAAATGGAATAGGTGGGTGGCCATCAATATCCACTTGGATCATCAAGGCCCCAAAACGGCTCCAAGAGTGTAGGACCCGAAAACCTGCTAAAAATAGTAAGCTGCTGGAAGTGAAGAACTAAAAAATTTGATGGTGCAGGTCCAAATGGAATAAGTGGGTGGCCACCGATATCCACCTGGATCATTCCTCCCTCCTTAGGAAGCAATGGTCCCCATTGCGTTAAGTTCCTCCATTGGGGGGGAAATTCTGTTGAACTTGGTATTGGATTTGTCCATGATGTCGCGGACCTTTTGGCAGATGTGCTGGATGTAGATGTGTCGCCGGTGGGCAACCATTGAAGGATTTGGGAAAATTTATCCATCATCACGTTCCTCTGTTTCTCAAGGGCCTCCTTGAGCAAGATTTTGATAGGATCTCCTGCTCCCTCGTCTTTCTTTCCTTCTGCCATGGGGGGTCATCGGGGTTTGCGAGGCTGATCTTGCCACGGGTCAACTATATCAAGCCCAAACTCCTTATACCCTGACTACGTTGGGGACATGCAAATAAAAACAGAGAAAGATAACACCGCTTTGATACCATTGATCCGGATTTATGCAGGAACACAACATAATACACATATAACCATAAACACAGAGATGTAGTGGAAATAATGCTTCCTTTTATTAAAATAAAATTACTGAAATATGCTTATAAACAGGGCACTGGTAGCTTATCTCTGAGAATCTATGTGGCAGCTACAAGCCTCTGAACTGTGTTACAATACAACCATAATGGAAATAAACAGCTAGGGCACTGGTAGGCTTATCTCTGAGAAGAGATGTGGTGGCTACAGACCTTTGAACCGTGTTACAAAACAAATGACTGAAACATGCTTACAGGAATAATATAAATGAGTGGGCGAGGGCACTAGTAGCGTATCCCTGAGAAGAGATGTGACAGCTATATGCCTCTCCACTATGTTACAATGAGGCTCGAAGGCCTATTTATTGTTGAGAAACAATGTAAAATCCGAAACGTCCAAAAACCTAGCCCTAGGAGATGAAGCGCCAAAAGTGTGGGCCCCATTTGGGTAAATTGGTGTTTCAACTTCCTGGGGATGTAACTTTGGCATACGATCTCCGTTTGACATGCTCAATAGCTCGTTAGAAATATCTATTCGAGGGCCTCAAAAACTGCTCTGGAAGTTCAGGACCCGAAAAACTGCTAAAAATAGTAGGTTGTGCTACAACTTAAAAATGGAAAGAACTGATGGTGGGGGTTCAAATGGAATAGGTGGGTGGCCACCAATATCCACCTGGATCATCAAGGCCCCAAAATGGCTCCAAGAGTGTATGACCCAAAAACCTGCTAAAAATAGTAAGGTGCTAGAAGTGAAGAACTGAAAGAGTTGATGGTGTGGGTCCAAATGGAATAGGTCGGTGGCCACCGATATCCACCTGGATCAATATCCCAATGGAATTTTATCCATTAAATCAACCAAACCAATTAAAACAAATCACAAACAATCAAACAAACAAGTGTGCATTAATAACTAGCCTAAAATCATCAACAAAGCTAAATCTGACAGAGAGATCCCTCTCTGAGTTTAGGAGGGTAGATCCTAAACTCCAACTTGTGGTTACCTCTATGGTTTCTTTCACATCCTCATAAATTACAGAGCGATGACACCACCCAACACTTTGACACAATGGTGGAAAATAAACAAGAGATAATGGAGGAGTTAGTCTTCGGTTGGGATGCTAACTTATCCAGTCTTGCACCAATACCTATGCTTCCTACAACTTGTTTTTGTTGCTTGTTCATCTCCTTGTTCTTCATTGGACATTTTTGGCCTAATGTATCTTCTAGTGATTTCTAAAAAAAATTACTTTACTCAAATCCTTCTTACCTTGGATTATATCTTGTTTCTTTCCCTTCTTGATTCCTTTCTTGTTTCCTGTATCCTTTAGATGAGGGTGAGTTATTCTACTTATATTTTCATTGTTAAACAATATTCTAACCTTATCTCTTTATGCATGAATTCATCCCAAATCCTATCAAATACATGTAAATTCTCACAAGCATAAATACCTTGGGCGAAAGGTGTCCAATATGAAACAAACCTATTCAAGGAAAAGGGAATTAACTCCTCATCTTCCATTTTTATCCCTATTTCAATCAATTGATCTGTCAACTTTGTGATCCCATTCAAGTGGCTAACCATTGTATCTATATCACTCATGTAGATGGTTGGAAGCTTGTTCCTCATGGGAATCTTCTTAAATATGTTCACACTTTGATATAGTTTAGAGAAAGCATCATATATATATATATATATATATATATATATATATATATATATATATATATATATATATATCCTTGTTGGTTTTCTTCTTTGTGATGTTAGTGATCAAATTATCATTCATTGAATCAAAAATTATTCTCTTTACCTTGGCATCCTTATTATTTATCATCGATAGTTTCATATTGGTAGGTGCAATGATCTCATACACAATGTTCTCTCGAATTTTATCTTTTTTCTAGTGGAATTTGTAACTTGCACTACCAAGATGTAAAATAGGAAGTGTTGCCCATCCTACCACACTCTCTAAGATAAAAGAGTAGTTATCCATGCCAATTTGAATCAACCTCAAAGAAAAATAAATAACAAATTTAGTTGAAAAACCTTCTAAGATTCAAGTACTTCTTCCTAAGCACACTAGAGCTTCACTAGGTCAATCATATCTCTTGAGTATTGAATAATTGAAATACTTGACCCCCTCTTTGCCAGATGAAATCAAATTTGATACCATTCGAAAATTGCCTTTGAATGAAAATTCAAAACTTCTTCCTCAACCTTGAATTTATCTATATATATTTCATGTGAACGTTCATCCATAGGGATGATTTTGAAATATAAACTCCAACAATATATATTTCACTTCTATCCAACCAAATACACAAGTAGCACAACAACACATGCATACAAAATTGCACTTCAAGGGAAATATTTTTCTAGCCCTTAGGTCACAAGTCTCAATATATAATAGATCTAAAAAATTCTTAATTACACTAGTTTATCACAACTATAAGTATACCTACTTAGCTTTTATATCTTTTTAAAATCACCAAGAAAAATCAAGTCATTCATGATATATATGCATACCAAAAAACCCTAGAAACTACTCATTCACCATGAGAATATAGGCTTAAAATTAGATAAACAAGTACACTAAGTTTGAAAAAGTAAGCATAGTTTAGATATGCGTAACAATGAATTTTCAAGTACATAGCAACAATTTATCTCAAGATGGGACAAGACAATTCATCATGTTTGTCACATGTTACGACTCTCTAATTCTCCCCAAGCCCTAGTTAGGGAAGACACAAGCAACTAACATCGCACCTATTTTCAAACCCTAGCCACCAACTTCTCTTAGATAGTATATACAACACACCCCCCCTAGAAACCTAACCCAAGGAGGTGGATAATAGGTTGACCTGACCCCAATTGTGCAGTTATGGGAATGGGTCTAAAAATATTTTGCTCTTGTTTATTCAGATTTGAGGGTCAAAAGCTATGTCATCCTACAGTTTCCATATTCATTTTGTAAGGTTTCTTGATCATGCCTCATGGAACCCACGTGGTGCAACATGTCATTTTACTATAGGATATCTTCATTGGCACAATTCCATTCATGCCTCAGACAATTTAACCCTACTACCTTGAGGGTGGTTCCATCATAGCTAGAGCAAGGGAGGTATCATCTCTTATGAGGGCAATTTAGTCACTATAATTAGTATTGTTGTTGACATAACCAATATCTAAAACCATAATTAGCTTAGTGTCTCTCCCTCTCTTTTAGATACTCTCTTTCCTCAACCTAGGGTACCCTAGTTTAGGCCTAAATCTGAATGGAAACCCTACACTTTCCTTTTCCCTTTGTTATTTGTGTGTATGTCAGGGAAAATTTCCATCCCCGTCTTCATGCTTCTTATGGTAGCACGAATATGTTTGTCTGCTAAATATTTAGGTAATGTAGATAGGTAGGCATATAATAATGGACTTGTAAGGTTTGGAATGTTTTAGTTCTAGGAAACTTGCCCAATGTAGCAGTGACCAGGGTCCATATGAATCAAGGCAGTCCTATTTCCTACTTGCGGGTTTGCAAGTATGGTCACTATCATTTGTTTTCCATTGGCAAAAGATCAGCCCAATGAACCTCAAAAGATTCCATTCTAGAACACAAACATGAATCTATAATTCATAAAATTATGAAATTAAATGAAATGACCCTAGTCTTAAACAACTTGCTAAGACAACCCTAATGTTTCAATTTCTTTTATTAATACTCCATACTAATCTAGGGTTTTAGTACATGTGATGTGAAACTTGCCAGGTTTTCCATTAGTTAGTTGTGATCCAGATTTGATTCACAATTTTAATGTACTTAAGAATTAAATCCATGCAATTATGGGCAAACATATTTGTTTCTTGATAAGAAAATTTTTTCACATGCCTAGATGCATTAGCTCATTACTTATGTCACATCAACCTTCAAACACATTCAAAGGTCTGCTTAAAATGTGCTTCCGTGTTAATTTCAAATCGCGGGGATTCTAATATTATTTACATGCGTTATTAAATTAATATTTAATAATTATCATGTACCAATTATAAGATGTCCAAACAATATTCCTTTGAGAGTCACAATGCAAGAGATTACATGTTCAAGTTTTTAGTAACTTGTTAATCCACTCCATGCTTAAACTTAGACTAAAGTAATATCATAGCAGTCTAAGGGATTCAATTAATTGAATTAAAGTGTTATAGAAATACCAAACACTTAATCCATCACTGCGATGGTAATAATTAAATAAAAATGCTTTCCTAAAAATGTGACATTATCATCATAAAGTGACCTTAAGCCATCAGGAATGAGTAGATCTCTTGTTTATTTTAAGGTGTTGATGTGTTATATGATTTTGGGTGATAATGCTTATAATACGTTTCATAAGACTATTTAAATTTACAACTCACAACAATAATTTCACAAATATTTCCTTATTTTTGAATTATTTTTTCCTATGATTCATCTAAGTGCATTTGAAAAAGATCCAAACTAGATAATGGCTCATTTCATAAATTTCTCTTGACACAATATTGAAATGTGATCCTAGATTCACACAAAGTGGTGGTTGAAAAAGTCAAATCTTTGAGGGACCACGCCATAATATTCAATTTACTCCCTTGATAGTTTCAAAGTATTTATGAATAGTGTGTTAACAAACATTCTTGTAGCTAATGTATTGCAATTAAACTTCAGTTGTGGTAACAAAGTTATTAAATGAGAAAAGGCTATATTACTCCACTCATCACTTGACCATTTCACAAATATGGGTACCAGACAAATGCCATACTAAAATCCACTCTGGAAAATTCATTCAACTATCAATGAAAGTGAAATCACATTCACACTAACAATACTAATTTAGTCTCTAGTTTGAGGTCGTGATGGAATAAAGATGACAATTGACAAAGTTGTGGTATCACTCTCTTACTACTAGAATATACTTGAGGTAGGGTATTAAATCTTGGATAGGGCATTGTAAACCAAAAACAAGAGGGATATTTATAGCTGAGGATAGATTTGAATTCACTTCTACAAATTTGGTATTGAGAGGCGCAACCACACTTTTCTTTGAATCATCAAAAATTAAATACAAATACTCTTGATTTGGGTTGTGCTTGCTAGAAGAACTATGTCTTGAATATATTTGTGCATATTTCACGAGGCCCTTCATAATCATAGTCATGACATTTGGATGGATACTTTTGAAATTGGATTCTAGTGATAGATGAAGAAAAACCTGACTAAGTTATGAACCTTGCAGGCATAATAAAAGGGTCTAAGGACCTATTTCTACAATGAGCAGTGAAGAAGCAATACACATTGGAGTTGATATTGAGGTTACAACCTTTGTATATATTTAAATGGGAGATATGTTGTAGGGTGCATGCATTTCTTTCTAGGTTATTGATGAGTATGTCATGATAGCATACCATAGGGTTATTCTGATAAGAGCAATCATTCTAGGAATTTGTTGATTGTGTGATACAACCACTCAATATTCTCAATGACCTCAAAGGTACATGAGAATGAACATCACTACACATGCCAAATTGAAAAAAACATGAACTCTCTTGTTCAGAAGAAGCAGAAAGTGGATTAATTGAAGGCTGAGTGAAAACTGTTGAGGAACATGGCAATTAATTTGAGCAAAGACTCTCAATCAGACGCACTAAATCAGAGAATGTATATAAATTCAGGTAAGGTTTAATTAATGGAATATGATACTATGTACCAGATGCTATAGGACATGGACCTCAAGAAACAAAATTCTCTTCCATCCAATCATTGACAATATGAAGCAATAAACCAACATGTTTTCTAGTAATCTTAAATGTTCACTAAATCAATTAGAATACTAGGAGTTTCCTTTAAGGTTTATATATGCAAGTTGTTAAGAAAAAATCACCACCATTTAATATTTTATATCTTTTGTAATATTTGATTGAAAACTTTGGAAGGTTATTACTCATGCTTTCAATCTTTGAAAATATGTTTTGTAATTTTGTTGCTTAGCCATGTGCCAAAACTTTTATAATAAAAATTTCCCGGTTTTTGGTAAAACAATTCCAAACCGATTCTAAGACCTTCAAGGTCCTTAAGAAGATCCTTCTACACAAACTATCAAGCTTGGCACACCATATTCAGAACTCTAAATTCTAATCCCGGGATTCTAAAGGCCACTGCTTCACCAACAATTTATTGTATACCAAGAGAGGTAAATGTCCATTTAAATCTTCAAGGAAACGAATCCAACTAGAAATTTGAGGTGAATGTTAGTAATAACATGATAGTATCATAAATGTAAGGGGTTGTTTCCGTAGACTCTGAATCAAGATTGAATTACATATGCATGCATGATTCTAGAGGAGGAATGATTTATGGATGTTTCTATTTGGACCATGTGCACCAATTGGACCAGGACTATAATTTTATTATTTATGATTTGGATGTACTTTCTAATTCAATTTATGAGGAAATTTAGTATTTTGAGATAGGTTATTTTGTTTTTTGGAAGTATAATGTTGTTGGATTGTGGTGGTTGCATCTACAACCCATTGTTTTTTTGTATGAAATTCCCTTTTTATGTGCATATCTTGTTCATCTTAAAAGATGACTACTATGATAACCTACACAAAAAATAACAAAAATCTACCATTTGGGGCAAACAAGTAGTAAGGAAATTTCCATTACTCCGTATTGTGTGATGGATACTTATCTTGAATTTAAGAATGGCTATCCGAGCTAGAGACTGTAGCTCTCCTCCCAAGAATAGATGCGTTGCAACCAGGTCTCTCGTCTAGTTGTCACCCCCAAGATAGATTACAAGGCTTGAGAAGGTTGCTCAAAGGAAAAGACCAATTTTCCATTTGGACCAAGGATTCCAAAAGTCTATTCTACCTCCACCTTAAATAATTTACCACAATGGTTCCACCCTCCAAGGAAATCCCGAACCCACTGGCACAATAATGAAATAAGCAAGGAGACTAAGAATATTCCTCTTACCAGAACTTTAAGTAGCAACCTCCACGTTGGCTATCAAGGGAGTCCAAAGGTTCCCCATCATCACCTGAAGGATATTCCACCAATTCTCCTTTTCTCAACCACTATACTCTTCTCCTCTGAAAGCTATAGATGTATAGGATTTCCAAATCAAGGATATGCACAGGCACTAGTGATTTACTATATAATAACTATGACCTACCCACAGTTTTTTTCCAAGAGAAACTTCCACTAGTTCCCACACATTTGCAAGATGAACTCCTAGAAACTACAAGTCAATTATTCCTTCAATTCTTGGTAGTGTTCTTTATGTCGCGCATGGAGAGAGATCACTACTGTGATGATGTTGCTTCCACATTCTCAAATCAGTGTTCACTATAAACCTATGATTATGCCATTCTCTATTGGATTGCCACAATTTATGGTATTTCCGATTAACAGTTTTAATGAGGTTTATTTTCCATTAAGCACACTATGGTTATGCGATTTTGCACGTGGTGATGCATTTTATCATCTCTACTTTCGCTATAATTTATTCCCTCTACCAGCATAAAACTCTACAGTAGAACCAATCCTTTGCTATGCTACTTGAACTCATCTACTTACGTAATAATTTACAGTAGCAACAATTCTCTACTACGCTGCTCAAACTTCCACTAGAGTCTTCCTCAAATTTCGCTTTGCTTGTGCTACCCTCCTATTCCTCTAGCCACTCAATTCATCTTCCATTGAGTTGTGTCTAGTTTTGCCCAAATATTATAAGCCAATCAAATTGATCCACCCAATTCCATGTTTCCAAATTTTTTTTTGGTTAGCCTTCTCATCCTTTTTTGTGTCTGCCTATCAGGATATTTTAGGTCAGTCATGATGGTTCCGGCTAGTCCTTTGTCACTTGCTTTCCACCTATAAATCTCTATACCTGTAATGAAAACCAAAATATTTCCAAAGAATAAATCCTTCTCAACCCTGAAATCACTGTCCCTTTGACTCAACCCATGTTTAATTTATTTAATTTACAATAAACAAATAGGGTAATCGGGGCTGTCACAAACCCCTCCCCTTTAGAGGAACACCATACTTAGTTTTCTAATCTTGAACACAATGCAAAACATGCTTAGTCCTAGCATAGGTCACTATGAGCTTTGTTTAGTAAATTTAATGTCTTAAATTGCTATCATAAATTATTGACCGAAGTTAGTAATCTTGTGAAGTGCAGGTGCACTATATATGCTAGAAGCCTATCTCTCTTACTTCGTTGTGTAGGTTTTATATGTTTTTTTTGGGGGGGTTTTTTGTTTTTATCTTTAATGTTTAAAAATAGGAAAATTAAGAACTGATCCAAGGAATAAAATCTAAACTTAATTAAGAGTCTATGATGAAAATTAAGAAAGAAGAACAATTGATTTCTAAAGAACTAGAAAAGAAACTTTTGTCTTTTTGTAATTTTAGAGATTTTATATGAATGAAATCTAAAAGCAAGAAAGTGGCTGAATCTAGAAGAATTTTAATGCTTAAAAGATAAACTTAAGAAGGAAGAAAAGGAGACGTTTAATTGTAATATAAGAAGGAAATTGATTTATGAATTATTCTGAAGAAAATATTCTAATAACTAGAAAATGAAAATTCCCAGAAGCAAGAAAAAGAAATGTAAGCTTAAGAGAGAAAACTGATCTAAAACAAGTCCAAATTGCATAAAAAGAAACCATGTTTAACTCTATGTTAAATTATCCGATGCCGGAAATTATCTTAATTAAAGAAGGATATTATATACTTAAATTTCTTCTGAATCTAAACAAAGTATCAATACAAACTATGATCAAATCCTATCATGTAATTTAAAATTTTTCTCTACTTATCAAATGAAAATTTATCACATTAATCCTATAGAAAATAGAGAATTAAAATAATCTCTAATTCTATTCACTACTGAAACGAAATATTCTATGAAATGAAAAATATTAAACCTCTAAAGATCCTATATAAATGATTTTGTTTTGGAATTTGAAAAGGCTAATTGAACTAAGAATGAAAACAGAGTATTATGCCTACTACACAAAGGAAAAAATGCTTTTTTTTTCTGAGATGTATGCTGACTGTGTAAACTAAGGTAAAACAGAGATTCATTCTATATGTTAACATGATTGTGGCATTAATACAGTTCCTAAATAAAAACATTAAAGCATTAAACTTATGCAAAAAAAAACATTCATTTTATGAAGACTTAACATTTAACTAATGAAAAACTCAGAAATTAATCTATGCAGTAATGGAAAATTGCACTGGAAAGCAACAAAAATTATGCTACGAAACCTTTTTTTGTGCAGGGGCCCACTGCAACAGAATGGATTGAAGAATTATGTACGACTAATCACGCATTAATGGTATTGAATTTCGACTTCTCCTTGCATTAATAAAACAAAGTTTTGTATGTAGCAATATTACAAACATTGAACTTGTTTCTGGTTCAAAACAACTCGATATTTATAATAAATTAAAATCAACTATTTTGAGATGATCTCGCCTAAATATATTAATGAAACTAAGAAGTATAATTCTAAACAAGACTGTGTTCTTCATAGATTTCATTATTTTCTACACGGAGAGAAAATCGTGAAGCTTCCAACTTCTCATCCGTTGTCTCAGCCTTCCATTTGACTAATCCCTTAACAGTGATCTTAGGCTTGACTTATCTAGATTTTGGATAGATGAGTAGGACACAATCCATGTATGGACCATTTCAAAACTACCCATATGCTTTTCTCCTCTCCTTCATCTTCGAAACCTGTCAAACAATGTCGGTAGCTGCAAAAACGAAGATTAGCTACAAAATTGCGAGAATTCTGTAGCTAAATACAAAATTCATTCAAATAATAAGAAACATTATAATATAAAAGAGAGATCATTTAAATGCCTTTTTAGAGTGAAAATATATCAATTAATACTGATTGGGTTTGTGAATTATGTCAAAAGGAAAGGAGAAGTGGTGAAATAGATGTGAAAATAAAGATAGTCTTGAGGCTCAACATACCCCCACTAAGAGACCATTGCATGTCCTCATGCAATTTAAAAATTGTGAGTCTTCACCTCATTCTTGCATATGTTCTGACACCTCTTCTAGGACATCCAATTTCATCTTCTATCCCCTATTTGAAGTTACTGCTACTCTTGGTTTCTTCATTAGAACTTTAAACTTCAAATTTATATTCTGTCTGTTCAAGTATATGTTCCTCTTTTTCAATTTCTTATTCTTTTTGAACCATAACCCTAGATGTAGAAGAGTTTTGTCATTAATGGTTTTGTCAATTTGGTTCTGAATCTTTAGAGCTTCATTTTCCTGCTTTATATGCCTATTTAGTGTCTCTAGCTCATTTTTTTTTGCTTTAGAGTATTCACTAGAGGTTCTTATGGAGTATAAAGCTGATCATCATGAACTGATGTCTTCTCTATATTTCTTCTTTCCAAAGATTCAATATAATCATAGATCTTGTGCTAGACAGGGTCAATATCTGGAGTTCTTCTACTTGCGTCTTGTATGTGAGAGCAAATGATAGGATATGGTACCTCAAGATTTGCTTCTAGATCAATAGGTTTTGTAACTTCAGGGAGTGGCTTTTTGATCATGGAAAATTTTAGGGGCTAATATTCGCAAGTGGGCTAATTTTCCATGATATTTCAACAAAAAAGATTCGCCAATTTCCATTTTTTGTAAAAATAATTCGCCCAAATTTTGCAATATAAAATTATTTTACCTTAAAAATCGCCAACCTTATATAGAGCATATATATAAAATCATTATAAAATTGAATAATTTTACAAATACACCAAGAAGAATTTTATAGTTTGCATATTATGGACTAGTGAGATTCGCCAATGTTTTAAACTTCAAGATAATTTTTCATCCTCAAAATTTTCCCTGTTTTTGATTACTTTGCAAAGTCTTGAGCTTCTTCTTACTGGTTGTGCAATGTTCTAAGTTTTTGGTTTTTCTACATGTATCACTTTACCTTTTTATTTTATGCTAACCCTTCTCTTTTTACTGATTTGTTCCCTAGCCTTTCCAAATAACCGTGCAATAGGAATTTCATCTTCTAATTGTGGTTGAGGTAGTTGTTCATCTTCTGCAGGATTTTCAGTTTTTCTCTTTCTGCCTCTTTTCCCTTTGTTATCACTAGGCTGATTTTCTTCTTTTTCTTGAAAATGGTTTCTGGTTAGGAAGTCATCCCAAGTATCTCCTATGCTCTTTAAATGAAATTCAATGAGGTTTTTTACTAATGCATGATGGTGCATTGTGTTATCTATAAACTGAACCCTCTTTTGAACCATCCCTGCCATCTTCCTTATACTATTAAACAGAAAATAAGGAAGATTTATTTCTTTATCCTCTAGAAAATTCATTAGTAACCTAGCATGATAGAAAAACATGTAGTCAAATCTACAGTTCCTCAATTTAATCTTAAGGGTTTTGCTGGGAATTCCTTTCTTAAAAATACTTGTGTCCATACCTGGGTTTTTCAAGAAGACTTTCCATTCCTCTCCACTGATTCCTTTGATTTTGAACCTCCTTTCACCTATTTTTTGAAGTCTGGTTGCCTTTGCTACCAAATATTTTGTGACTACAAATTTGATGTCACCAATTTCAACCTCAACTCCGTCGAAGGCTCTAGCAAAAGATTTTGTAACTTCCTTGTGGAACCTGTCAATTTTTTCTATGAAATTAAGCCAATGTGCCTTCTCCAGTATCTCCTTTAGCCGCGGATATACCTCCATGAACTTCTTTCCTACGGGCTCTGTTCTTACAATCAAACCCATCTCTTCACTAAGAAATTGTGCCTTCAAGACTATCTCTACCTGACTAGATAAATTGAGGGTTTTAATATGAGTTTGGAAACGTGGAGGAGCTATGTTATAAAATGGTGGAGACATACAGGTAACAAGTGAAGTGAATGAGCGAGGGTTTAGGAACGTGAGCGAGGTTTCGATATAAGTGAAGTTTCGGAATGAGACATGACCATTGAATCATTAATGAATGAGATCAAATTGATTTTTAAGGAGATTATGATGCAAGCTAGGTGGATAATCATGAGATTTAAATTTTGATTTGGCTCAATCAGTTTTAATGATGATATTTTTGAGTTTGCAAATATACGATCATCTAATTTTTATACATATCAACGTTTTGAACCTTATTATTTAAAAAAAAAATTATCATACCTTGAATATAACTAGCCTTATTGTTTTATTATTTGTTCTTGATTCCTCACGTGTCCTTGAATACATTCTTCAGTGTGATCTTCAATCTTGTCTTCAGCTGCTTTTGTCAATCAATTCTATTCATCTGTGTTGCAGAGATGTGTAAGAGATGCAAAATGTCATATATATATATATATATATATATATATTATTTCTTTCTTTCTTTTTTAGATATGAAAAGTAAAAAGAAGACTAAGTTGGAGAAGAATAAGGATTCTTCTTCAACAAATTCATATCAGCATTGTCTTAATTTTTTTTTTACAAATTCCTCCTTTGTCAGTGGTTTATGATAAACCTTTAGTTGATGCCCATTCACAAGAAGAGGAACCTTTTCTTCATCAATTTTCCTTATCCTGACTGCTCCATTGTCAAAGACTCTTTCAATCTCATAAGGCCCAAGCCAATGAGTTTGAAATTTCCTTTGAAAGTCTTTAAACTTTGAATCAAATAAAAGTGCCCAATCTCCTGCCTGAAATTATATTTTTTTTATGTACTTATCATGCCATCGGGATCTTTGTTGCTGAACTAGTTTGGTATTTTGAACTGCATCTTGCCTTATTTCATTAAGCTCACTGAGTTTCTCCATTCTATGCTTTTGGGCTTCTGATAAGTCAAGTCCCAATTTGACATTTTTTTTTAAAGTTCTAATTTGGAACTCTATTGGAAACAAGAATTTCTTCCCATAAACAAGTCCATAGGGAGTATGTCCTATTGTATTCCTCCATGTAGTTTGGTAGGCCCATAAAGCTTCAGGAAGCCTTTTTTCCCAATCCTTCCTATGTATATGTACAGTTTTTATGAGGATTGCTTCAATCACTTTATTGGTGGACTCCACTTGTACATTTGCCTATGGATGATATGGAGTGGATTTTCTGTGCTTGATTTTATATTCTTCCACGATATTTTGCACCATTCTGGATGTATTTTGAGTTCCCTGATCCGTCACAATTTTCCTTGGGACACCAAACGAGTAAAAATTTCCTCAAAGAGAAATGAAACTAAAACATTTTCATTAGCAAAAGAAAGTGCTTTAGCCTCTACCCATTTAGTGACGTACTCAATGCATACAAGAATGTACTTCTTTTGTCTTGATGGTGGATTGATTGCTACAACAAATTCCAGGGCCCATCTTTCAAAGGGTTCAATGAGTACCTGTGTTTGTAAGGGAATTTCATTTGTAGGAACAAGTTTCCCCATTCTCTGACAGTTGTCACACATTTTAAAATAATCCTTGGCATCCTTGAAAAGGGGAGGCAAATAATATCCTAAAAGAAGGATTTTATAAGCAGTCCTTTTATCAGCAAAGTGTCCTCCACATGGCTCATCATGGCATGCCTTCAGTATTTCAGGTATCTCGTCTTCTCGAACACATCTTCTAAAGATGAGATCTAGACCTGTCTTGTATAATTCACCACTAACCCATGAATATAATGCACTTGTTTGAATTATTCTTCTCTTTTCTCTAGGAAACAAATATGATGGTAGTTTTCGTGTGGCCAAATAATTGGCAATGTCTGCAAACCATGGAGATTTAGTAGATATTGCAAAAATATATTCATCAGGAAAATTATCCTCTACTGCTATATCATTGTTATCATTTTGAATTCTAGATAAAAAGTCAACAACTGTGTTTTTTTTTCCAGGTAGATGTAGAATGGTGATGTTAAATTCTTGCAAGAGTAGTTACCATCTTGTGAGTCTGCCATTAGTGATATATTTATTAATTAAATATCTAATTGCAAAATGATCTGTATGAATGAAGGTTTCATATCTAGTGATGTAATGTCTAAACTTGTTAATAGCATGGACAACAACTAGAAACTCGTTTTCAGTAACAGTGTAATTTAACTAAGCAAGAGCCAAATTTTTACTTGAATAGTAGATGGCATAAGGGGTCAGATCTTTTTTTCCTAATATAGCTCCCAGGGATGTGTCTGAAGCATCAATTGAGACATGAAAAGGTAATTTCCAATTTGGTCCTATTAAGATGGGTGCTTCAGATATCTTTGCTCTCAAAGTGTCAAATGCCATTTGGCACTCAGGATTCCAGCTAAATTCACAATCTTTAGTGAGAAATTTGAAGAGTGGAGATGCAATCTTTGTGGAGTTTTCTATAAATCTTCTATAGTAACCTATAAAACCAAGAAAACTCCTAACATATTTTTTTACAATTTGGGATTTCTAATCTGGAAATAACTTCAACTTTAGATGAGTCTACCTTAATTACATTTCTTGAAATATGGTGTCCTAAAACAATTCCCTCAGTAAAAATCATAAAGTATTTTTCATGACTTACGAGATATTTTCGTATTTACATCTTATGAGAAATTTTTCCAAATTTTCAAGAGCTTATTCAAAAGAATTTCCATAAACTGTGAAGTCATCCATTTACACTTCCACACAATCATGTATTAAATCAGAGAAAATTCCTATTACTTCTCTTTGGAATGTTGCAGGTGCATTGCACAATCCAAAAGGAAGTACTCAGTCATTAGGGAAATTTTGAGGTCAAAAATGGGCCTCATAATGAAATTATAAAATAATACTGGAAATAATAAAATAATATTAGATTACATCATCAAATTTTAGAAGGAAAAATTAAAAAACTACTTTTTCAACTCATTTTTTTAACTTATCTCGCTGTGGTTTTACTCAAATTTCGAGTGGGAACACTCGTTGGATGAAGAATCTTCATCCAAGGAGTACCCATGTTGCATAATTTCGATGGACCCTGCTATACGAAAAATAATAAATACATGAAAAATGTGATTGCAATCACACTTTTTCATGTATTCCTCATTTTTCACGCGGTAGGGTCCATCGAAAGTATGCAACATGGGTACTCCTTGGATGAAGAACTAAATTTCTCATCCAACGAGTATTCCTGCTCAAAATCTGAGCAAACCCTTAGGGAGATAAGTTGAAAATACAAGTTGAAAAAGTAGTTTTAGTATTTTATTCATTTTTAATCTTTGTACTTTTTAACCCCAAAATTGGTTAATCATCCCCCATGGTTGACATCATCATCTTGAATCCTATTGGTTCTTATAAATCATATTTTGGTTGTACATTTTTCTTAGGAGGCCCATTTTAGACCAAAAAAGTTCTCTAATGAAGCATAAGTTCCCCAAGGACATGTAAATGTGGTTTTATCTTGGTCTTCAAGTGCTACTTGAATTTGATTGTACCCACTGAACCTGCCCAAAAATGAAAAAATATTTCTTCCCTCCTAATATATCCAAAACTTGATCTATGAAATATAATGGAAAAAGATCTTTTAAAGTAGCTTTATTCAACTCCCTATAGTCAATACACACCCTCCATTTACCATTCTTCTTAGGGACAATTACCAAAGGTGAAACCCACTGATTGTTGGATATTGGATAAATAAAGTTTACATTCAGTAGTTTCTATAGTTCTTCCTTTACAATTTCCCTAAGATTCAGATTCATTCTTCTTTGAGGTTGTCTGATTGGCCTAGAATTTTCCTCAATATAGATATAATGTATGCAAGTCTCAGGATTAATTCCTTTCATGTTAGTGTACTCCCATGCATATGCAGATGAATGTTTTTGCAACATTTTGATTAATTCCTCTTTTTGAAATTCTTCTAGGTTTTTGTTTATGTTTAAAGTTTTGCTTGGAAAGATTTCAATTGAAGAATTACCAAATTATTCCATAGAATATAAAGACATTTGTCTAGATGATAAGTATTCAATATTACATTGTTCTTGAAAATTTTGACTATTTTCATATTCTGAAGATGATTCATATTTTTCTATTGAAATTAGAATTTTATTTTCTTCACTAATGTGGGAAATAGGAAAAATAAGTTGTATACCATTAACGTCATCCATCCATTCTTCATATTCTACTTCTATCATTATTTTTGCTTGAGGATATAGAGTGAATTTCTTTGTTGAATTTCCATTAGAAATAAACATATCACCAGACCTATAACTGATGAAAGTATTCGTTGTAGCTAACCAAGGTCTTCCTAATATCAATGGATGTCCTCCTAAGTTTTTCTTGGGAGTCAATATCATAAAGTCATATAGATATTCCCAAGGGTCTAAAGATACATAAATATCTTCTAATACACCATATGGCTTGATTACTGATCTGTCTACCAATTGAAGTAATGTTGGTGTATACTGAAGATTTGGAAACTTTAGTTGTTCCATGGTCTATTTACTCATGATGTTTATTATTGCTCCTAAGTCAATCAATGTATTTGGAATCTCAATACCATTGATGTGATTTTTTACAGTGGGACTTCCTGGATCCAAATATTTTTGTATGGTTGTTTTTCCAATCATGATATCTGCAATTTTTCCCACTAATTGGATTCTTTTCACTTATTTTGTTTTTCTTCTTGGTTTCTTTATACTCAACTCTCTTATTTTTTTTGCAAGGATTAGGATTTCCTTAATGGCTTGCAACAAAGGAATTTTTATACAGACATTTTTCAATTCATCTAATATATCATAGTTAGGCAACAAAATTTGTTTTTATACCCCTCTATCGATTTGTAATCTTTCAGGAAAAGGGGGTTTAGATATAGATACTGATGGTTGCTATATGATAGGGGTTGAGTTTATTGGATCCTTTTGTATTTTACTTTGAAAATTTATATTCTGATGAAGAAATGTCCCTTCTTCAGAATGATTATTTTTGTTTTGAATATTTTCATTTTGAGGAGAAACTTCATCATCAAAATGCTCAACTTTCTCTTGAATAACAACAGAGGGATTTTTTATTTTCTACTATTCTACCAAATCGAAGTTGAACATTGTTAAGATATAGTGGAGTTATCATATAAGTTTGAAAATTTTGTCCCTCTATCTTATAGATAGGTTGTGAAATTTTATTATTTGGATTTGGGAGTGGATGAGAAGGTCGTTTGTTTGGCCTTTGTGGAAATGGTAATGAAAGTTGTGGATTATCATTTGGGAATTGAGTTTGTTGACTAGGTTGAGGAAAATTTTGTGGATGATAGTTTGGATAAGATTGTGGATATTGGTGATATTGAGAATGTCTTCCATAGGGATTATGAATTCCTAGTGCCCAAGAGTGAGGTTGAGACCAAGGTTGTTTCCATGGCATTGATGAATTTCAATTATTCTTTGGGGGCTGAGTATACATATGAGTATTAAAACCTTGATTTTGTGGCCCTTGCCATGGTATTCTAGAGACAAGACAAAGAGGATCTACTGTATGTGGAACTATTTCTTCTTTAAAGACAACTTTAAGACTGGGTATAGACAGACATTTCTATGTTTCATGATTTTCTTTACATATGACACAGGTCTCTATGAATTTCAAATCAAGAGGACATTCTCTTAAGGCATGTTTCTTTCTACACTTAGGATAGAAGATAGATAAGGCATCACTTTAAGCTTTTTTCTTGTTTTGTAATTTTAAGGTGTTTATTTGTTCACTAAGAATCCCTAAAATATCTATTTTGAATTCATTAAGAAAATTTCCTATTTCTGCCCTACTTACTGTTCTAGCTCCAGATTTATTCACTCTAGAGAGATTTATTCAGGTAATGGAAATTGATAAATGTCTCGTTTTCCCATCATATTAAGAATATCTATCCATTCGTCTCTAATGGATTTCAACATGAGAGCTTTTAAAGTATCTTGATCTAAGTTTTCCATTTTATCTCTTTTTACGTTGTAACTGAATCTCTCAATTAGGTCTTCTAAGTTTTCATCATCACTTTGCATCACCTTAAAAACTTCATCTTTCCGACTATGAGGTATGCAATATTCCCGATACTTTTGAAAAAATGCACTTTTCATCTCCTTCAGTGTCCTAATAGAATGTGTTATCAAACCCATGAACCATTTTAATGTTGTACCCTTAAGTGTTGCAGGAAACAATTTCAGTATTTGAGAATCCTGTAAGTAGTTATAAGATCTACATAAAACCTAAAATTCAAATAGAAATGTTTCAGGATCTTCATTTCTTAGTCCATGAAAATTGGGAAGGATGGAAGGTAAGATATTCTTCATTGTAGTAGTTGTATCCTCATCATATATAGGAAATCCAACAAGTTATTCTCTATTTTCATCTCTATTATCTTCCCCTCTTCCTCTTCCTCTACCTCCTCCTCCATCTTGTCCACCTCTATTTCCTCCACCTCTTATTCCCCCTTCTATTCTTAAGTTTTCTCCATTCAGATTGTATACTTCTCCTTCTCCTTCTCCTGCCATTGTAGATTCCTTATAACTAATATATGATTATTTTCTTGGAGTTATTTTTTCTTCCTCTGGTTCTTCTATCAATGGTATATTGAAGAAGATTTCTTCCTCCTCTTCACTAGGAAATTCTAGCTCTTGAGCTGAGATTTTTTCTCTGGTGGAGGTTAAAAAGAATACTCCTATTGTTGGAGATCTACGATCTTCTTCTTCTGTGACTGCCTCATTTGATGAAGTTGGAGAATCGCTAGGCTGAATTTCTAACCTTAAGACTTCAGGGAGTCTATGCTTTAAGAATGGAATATTAGTTTGAGATGGTGGTGTGGAACTACGAGTTCTTGGTGGGGTGAGTGGTGTTGTTGGGATCAAACTTCTGCATCTAGCTATAAATCTAATCCCTATAATCTCTTTCTCTACGAATATAATATTCTTGTGTTTTCATTTTAGATTTTTTTTAGATTTAACAAATAAGGCTCCTAATTACACTTACCTGGCGATGACGCCAAAATGTTTGGTCAATTTAATGTCTTAAATTTCTCTCATAAATTATCGACCGGAGTTAGTAATCTTGTGAAGTGCAAGTGAACTATATATGCTAGAAGCCTATCTTTCTTACCTCATTGTGTAGATTTTATATGTTGTTTTTGGGGGAGTTTTGTGTTTTTATTTTTAATGTTTTAAAAATAGGAAAATTAAGAACTAATCTAAGGAATAAAATCTAAACTTAATTAAGAGTCTATGATGAGAAATTAAGAAAGAAGAACAATTGATTTCTAAAGAGCTAGAAAAGAAACTTATGTATTTTTGTAATTTTAGAGATTTTATATGAATGAAATTTAAAAGCAAGAAAGTAATTGAATCTAGAAGAATTTTAATGCTTTGAAGATAAACTTAAGAAGGAAGAAAAAGAAATGTTTAATTTTAATCTAAGAAGGAAATTGATTTATGAATTATTCTAAAGAAAATATCTAATAACTAGAAAATAAAAATTACAAGAAGGAAGAAAAGGAAATGTAATATTAAGAGAGAAAACCGATCTAAAACAAGTCTAAATTGCATAAAAAGAAACCATGTTTTTTTTTTTTTTGTAAATTAGCACCCATAGGGGGATTGGAACCGGTGACCTTAATAGTGCACCCTCCACCGTCAAACCAAAGCCCCGTGGGCTTAAAATGAAATCATGTTTAACTCTATGTTAGATTATCCTATGCTGACAGTTATCTTAATTAAAGAAGGATATTCTCTACTTAAATTTCTTCTAAATGTAAACAAAGCATCAATACAAAATATGATCAAATCCTATCATGTAATTGAAAATTTTTCTTTACTTATCAAATGAAAACTTATCACATTAATCATATGGAAAATAGAGTATTAAACTAATCTCTAATTCTATTCACTACTGAAATGGAATATTCTATGAAATGAAAAATATTAAACCTCTAAAGATCCTATCTAAATGACTATTCTACCTACTGCGCAAAGGTAAAAATGCTTGTTTGTTCTGAGATGTATGTTGATTGTGTAAACAAATTTAAAACATAGATTCATTCCATGCATTAACATGATTATGGCATTAATACAATTCAGGAAATCAAAACACTAAAGCATTAAACTTATGTGAAAAACACAACATTCATTTTATGAAGACTTAACATTTAACTAATGAAAAACTCAGAAATTAATCTATATGGTGATGGAAAATTGAACTAGAAAGCAACAAAAATTATGCTACGAAACCTTTTTCTATGCAGGGGCCCACTGCAACAGAACAACTTGAAGACTTACGTAAGAATAATCACGCATTAATGGTATTGAACTTTTCCTTCTCCTCGCATTAATAAAACAGAGTTTCATTGTGTAGCAATATTACGGAAATTGAACTTCTTCCCGATTCAAAACAACCTGGTATTTATAATAAATTAAAATCAATTGTTTTGAGATGATCTCGCCTAAAGATATTAATGAAACTGAGAATTAAAATTCTAAAAAGGACTGTGGTCTTCATATATTTCACGATTTTCTACGTGGAAAGAAAATCATGAAGCTTCCAACTTCTCATCCGTTGTCTTGGCCTTCCATTTGACTAATCCTTTGACCGTGATCTTAGGTGTGATTTATCTCGATTTTGGACTAGTGAGTAGGACAAAGTCCATGTATGGATCATTTCAAAATGACCCATATGCTTCACTCCTCTCCTTCATCTTCAGAACCTGTCAAAAAATGTCGGTAACTGGAGAAATGGAGATTAGCTACAAAATTGCAAGAATTCTGTAGCTAAATACAAAATTCATTCAAATAATAAGAAACATTAGAATATAAAAGAGAGATCATTTAAATTCCTTTTTAGAGTGAAAATATATCAATTAGTATTGATTGGGTTTGTGAATTATGTCAAAAGGAAAGGAGAAGTGGTGAAATAGTTGTCAAAATAAAGACAGTCGTGAGGCTCAACAAGCTTTATAATGAAACTCACTTACGATCACATTGTATATATGTGTAATTTTCTTGCTCAACAATTAAATGGACATGAAATATTTTCCTTGGAGTAGCCACTTTCTATGGATCTTGTTATCACTTAGGGAAAACCCTGGCTGTAGGGAAAAACCCTAAGGTAACATCAAACATATTTTAGGTTGAAGCTGGCCCTTCATCCTGAAGAGGGATCTCTCTGTAAAACTCACTACCCTATGGTCATTGTAGTAGAAGG
The DNA here is from genome assembly GCA_034641835.2 of Pinus albicaulis. Taxonomy (NCBI): domain Eukaryota; kingdom Viridiplantae; phylum Streptophyta; class Pinopsida; order Pinales; family Pinaceae; genus Pinus; species Pinus albicaulis. The sequence goes on along the minus strand of CM076577.1, from coordinate 228,213,997 downwards.
TTTTCTGCAATTGAATTTAGGTGGCCAGACTTAGATCTAGGAATGAAATTTTTTGGGTGGTTTTCAAAACATACCATTGGGCATGGAGTCTGGTTCTTAAGCAAGTGAGATTACAAATCCAATGAGAAAGTTGTACAAAGCATGAAAGCAAAAAGTACTTTGACTGTTTAGGAGATTTAGAAGAAAAAATGCACTGGAAGAAGACATAGTTTATAAATTACTAAAGAAAAAAATACTAATGGCTTATAATTCAAGAGAGGAGCATAAATGAAATCCAATCTTAGAAACTAATATTCTCATACAAGACAGAAAAATTGTTAACAAAGAAGCGCTGACAGGGAAATGCAATGCATGAATTTACTACAAAATGGTCATTATAAACTGTAAATATATTCAAGATTGCTCAAATTTATCAAACTACAAATATATTTTTCAATTAATTTCCAACCATTCTTCATTCTTCATAAAGTGTCTTATAGAGCTTTACATAAACTGTTTGCAAAATAATAGGCTCTATATTAATTATAATAGTCTGAAATATATAAAATATCTTCAAGTTCATGCGTGTAAAAATTTCCAAGCTTATCTGCATCTAAATATAATGTTTTTGCTGGCGTCATTGATGGATATAAGGAACAACAAGTTGAATTTGATGAGGTGGCATCCAAGTCACCAACTGTCCATGAGCCTTTTCCCTCATGAATTCCTGACAAATAGGGTCCAGTCATCCCTTCAAAACTTCAAAACCATGATAGATGTTAGAAAACCAAGAGAGGTTTTTGTAAATGGGTCCATTATGGAAAAAAATATCTTCTTATTTTTTGTAAAATTCGTTCTCAATTGTTTGGAAACTTATTTTTAAATCTGTGGCTAAAACAAGAAAATACTAAATTGCCAAAATATTGAAAACTATGTCTCAAATATTCCTTTGAATCTCTCAAACCATTGCACCTGTGTAAAAAATAAAGGATTTTTTAAATGATCTTTTTACCAACCAAAACCTCTTTAAAAAAAAATAAAAATTATGTCCAACTGTTCATAATGCTCACCCGAAGTTACTACCTTTTACAGGAAAAACAACTTTTTAAACTAACCATTTTTTATCGTTGACAATCGACCTGTCAATTATATCAGAAATTTTGATAAGCCAGTTGCTAGTGAATTTATTTAGAAAACTTTTATCAAAACATTAAAATGTTGATAACCTAGATTTCAATAATTTCCCAGCTTTATTACAGCTAAAATGCTAACATTCAAACAATCAGCATTTTCTGAAATATTTTTTCTTAAACAAAAAATGAAAATTTAGAATAACAATGTGATAACAACTCCATTGCAATTTTATTGGTGCTTTTGTTGCACACTCTGATATCTTCAAGTTATTTCTTGTTAGTCCTCTAGTAAGCTCCATTCAACTAGATTGGGAAATTCCCATGCTTTCCTGTAACATGGTATACAATCTCTCATGATATTCGTCATAAAGAAATTGTAATGATTTAAATTATACCTCTTGTGTTTTCCATCAGGCCTTCAAGAGAGTCGAATGGTGTCTTGCCTCCACCCTTTCCAAAAATAAGAGAATCCAGAGGATTATTCCTCCACATTCAAATTAGCAGCAAGGGAATCCAGAGATTGATACCTCCACCTTCAAGGGAATCTAGATGCTTATGCCTCAACCCTCAAATTAGAACAAAGGGAATCCAGAGGTTGATACCTCCACTCTCAATGGAATCCATAGGTTTATACCTCCACGCTCAAGGGAATCTAGAGGCTTATGTCTCAACCGTCAAATTAACAACAATGGAATCTAGAGGTTGATACCTCCCCCCTCAAGGAACTCTAGAGGCTTATGCATCCACCCTCAAATAAGTAGCAATTGAATCCAAAGGTTGATACCTCCACCCTTAAGGGAATCTAGAGGTAAATACATAGGTTTATAACTCCACCCAAAACCAAGTAGTCTTATTTCAATAAATATAATATCATTGGGAATCCAAATTCTATCCTACCTCCACCCAAAAAAATACATAGCACTTGGGCCCAGACAATCCCATACTTGATTGTCCCAAACAACATACACTTCACACAATGACACATATACATAACACAATACACGTACATATGGCACAATACAATGTATATGTAACACATGCACATATACACATGACTCTACACATTGTAATATCAAATCCAAATATCACACCATCTTTATTTATATGAACCAAGCCACAATTCCCCCTTTGTTTTTTTTCCACATTCAAAGGCTTTACATGGAAAAATGTGAGAGTCACATCCTCATGATATTAGAATCATAATTCAGTATGAATTCCTTTTTGTTAATAGATGCAATCCATGAGCAGTCATCTTTCCATTCGAATGATCCCTGACAATCTTGTCAGGCAAAATGAAAATTTCAAGCCATGGTTACCCTTTCTGTGTATTTAAAATTAAATAAATTAAACATGGATTGAGTCAAAGGGATACTAATTCTAGGGTCGAGAAGGATTTATGCTTGGGACATATTTTTTTTTAATTACATCCATGGAGAATGATAGGTGGCAAGCAAGAGACAAAGGATTGGCTAGCACCATGGTGATTTTCCTGCAAGATCCCGACAGGAAGACACAAAACAAGGATGACAAGGATAACAAAGAAAAAAAAAAATCTAGAAACAGGGATTTGGGTGGATCAAGATGATTTTCTTACAAGATTTGGGCCAAACTAGACACAACAACCCTGGGGAAGATGAATCAAGTAGCTAGAGGAACATGATGGTAGTGCGGGAAGAGAGGAAGTTGAGGGAGACTTTAGTGGAAGTTTGAGTAGTGTAGCAGATAATTGGTGATATTGTAAAGTCTTACGTAAGCAGAGGAGCTCGAGAAGCATAGCAGAGGCTTGGCTCTATTGTAGAGTTTTATGTAGGTAGAGGGAAGAAATTATAACATAGACAAAGATGAGAAAATGTGTCACCACGTGCAGAATGGCATAACTAGAGCATGCTTAATGTCATAGAAACCCTGTTAAAATTGTTAAATGGAAACACTGTAAATGGTGGAAATCCACTAGAGAATGGCATAATCGGACAATGTTGGTGAACAATGAATCGAGAACGTGGAAGAAACATCGACACAATAGTGATCTCTATCAATGAGCAACATAAACAATAGTACTTATAAATGAAGGAACAATTTAATTGTAGTTTCCAGGAGTTCATGTTGCAAATGCATGGGAATTGGTGGAATTTTATCCTAGAAAAACAACTGTTGGTAGGTCATAGCTATTATATAGTAAATCACTCGTTGGTGCCTGTGCATATTCATGAATTGGAAATCATGTACATCTATAGATTTCATAAGAGAATTTTATCTTAGTTGAGAAAAAGAGAATTGGTGGAATCTTTGTCATGTGAGGATGGTAAACCTTTGGGCTCCCTTGATAACCAACATGTAGGTTGCTCCTTGGAGTCCTAGTAAGAGGAAGATTCCTAGCCTCCTTTCTTGTTTCATTGACAGTGGGTTCTAGATTTCCTTTGAGGGTGGAACCATCGTGGTAAATTATTTAGGGTGGAGGTAGAATAGACCTCTGGAATCCTTGGTCCAATTTGCAGATTGGTCTTGTACTTTGAGCAGCCTTCTCAAGCCTTAGAATCTAGCTTGAGCGTGAAAAATTCACGAGAGACCTAGTTGTTGTGTGTCTATAGTTGGGAGGAGAGGTATGGTCTCTGGCTCGGTTGCCCATTCTTAAATTTGAGATATGTATCCATCACACTACATGGAGTAATGGAAATTTCCTTGCTACTTCTCTACCCCAAATGGTGGATTTTTGTTTAGTTTTGTGTATGATATCATAGTAGTCATATTTTAAGATGAATACGATATGCACATACAAAGGGAATTTCATACAAAAAAAAAGAATGGGCTCTAGATGCAGCCACCACAAGCCAGTAACATTAGACTTCCAAAAAACAAAATAACCTATCCTAAAATACTAAATTTCCTCATAGGTTGAATTAGAAAGTACATCCAAAGAATAAATAATAAAATTATAGACCTAGGCCAATTGGCACACACAATATGAACATAAACATTCATAAACCATGCCTCTTCTTGAATTATTCTTGCATGTGTAAATCAACCTTGATTTCAGAGTTTGCAAAAATAGGCCCTTACTTTTACAATACTGGCATGTTATCACTGAGATTCACCTCAATGTTTTGGTTGGATTAATTTCCTGGAAGATTTATAATGGACGTTTACTTTAAGTTATTTCGGTGATTCCCCTTTTTCTATACAATAAATTTTTGGTGAAGCAGTGGCCTTTAGAATCCCGAGATTAGAGTTTAAAGTTATAAATATGGCATGTCAAGCTTGATAGTTGGTGTGGAAGGAGCTTCTTAAGGACCTTGAATGTCTTACAAGTAGTTTGGATTTTTTTTCACCAAAACCGGGGAATTCGTATTATAAAAGCTGAAGCACATGGCTAAGTAGCAAATTAGAAAACATATGTTCAAATATTGTAGGTGTGAGTAACAACCTTCCAAAATTTTAAATCGAAGACTACGTAAGATGGAAAATATTACATAGTGGTCATTTTTTCTTATCAACTTGTGTATATAAACCTTAAAGAAAAATCCTAGTATTCTAATTGATTAAGTGAGCATTTAAAATTACTAGAAAACATGGTTGTTGATCTTTTCCTCTTGTCCATGATGGATGGAAGATAAAACTATTTCTTTAGGTACATGTCCTCTAGCATCTGGTACACAATATATCCTTCCATTAAACCAACTTGACCTGAATTCATATACATTCTCTGATTTAGTGCTTCTTATTGAGAGTCTTTGCTCAAATTAATTACCATGTTCCTCAACATTCTACATTCAACCTCTAATTCATCTACTTTCTTCTTCTTTTGACCAAGAGAGTTCACGATTGTTGCAATTTGGGATGTGTATTGATGTTCATTCTTATGTACCTTGGAGGTCATTGAGAATACTGAGTGGTGGTATCACATTATCAACAAATTCCCAGAATGACTGCTCTTATTAGAACAACCCTATGGTATAATATCGGACATCCTCATCAATAACCTAGAAATAAATGCATGCACCCTACAACATATCTCCCATTTAAATATATACAAAGGTTGTAACCTCAAGATCAACACCAAGGTGTATTTCTTCTTCACTACTCATTGTAGCAATAGGCCTTAGCCCCTTTTATTATGTCTACAAGGTTGATAACTTAGTTAGGTTTTTCTCCATCTTTCATTAGAAACCAATTTCAAAAGTCTCCCGGCCAAATTTTTTGAATATGATTATGAAGGGCCTTGTTCAACATGCGCAAATCTATTCAATACATAGTTCTTCTAGCAAGCACAACCTAAGTCAAGGGTATTTGTCATTAATTTTTGATGATTGAAAGAAACGTGTGCTCGGGTCTCTTAATTCCAAATTTGTAGAAGTGCATGAAAATCTATCCTAAAATATAAAGATCCCTCTTATTGCTAGTTTACAATTCCCCATCCAAGAGTTAGTACCCCGCCTTAGGTATATTCTAGTAGTAGGAGAGAGTGATACCACAACTTTGTCAATTGTCATCTTTATTCCATCACAACCTCAAACTAGAGAATGAATTAGTATTGTTAATGTAAATGTGATTTCACTTTCATTGATAGTTGAATGAATTCGTCATAGAGGAATTTAGTCTGGAATTTTTATGGTACTCATATTTATTAAATGGATGAGTGGAGTATATAGCCTCTTCTCAATAAATAACTCTTTTACCACAACTTAAGTTTAATTACAACACATTAACTACAAGAATTCTTGTTAATACATGACCCAAAAATATTTTGAAAATATCAAGGGAGTAAATTGAAAGCTTACGACGTGGTCCCTCCAAGATTTTACTTTGTCAACTAGTGACTTTGTGTGAATCTAGGATCACCATTCAATATTGTGTCCACATAAAATTCCCAAGTGAGGCATTATCCAGTTTGGATCTTTTTCAAATGCACTTAGATGAATAATAAGAAAAATTAGTTTGAAGATAAGGAAAGAATTATGAAATCATTGCCTTGATTTGTAAATTTAAACAATATTTATGAAACATATTATAAGAATTATGACCCAAAATCATATAACACATTAGCAACTTAAAATAAACACGAGATCCGCTCAATTCTAATGGCTTAAGGTCACTTTATGATGATAATGTCACATTTGGTAGAAATCATTCTTATTTCTTTATGATGATACTGTCACATTTGGAAGAAAGCATTCTTATTTAATCACTAACATTGTAGTGATGGATTCAGTGTTTGGTATCTCAATAACACATTAATTCAATTAATTGAATCCCTCAAACTATTATGATATTACTCTAGTCTGAGTTTAAGCATGGAGTGGATTAACAAGTTACTGAAAACGTCAACATGTAACGTCTTACATTGTGACTCTTAAAGGAAGATTGTTTGGACATATTATAACTCGTGCATGAGAATTAGTAAATAGAAATTTAATCATACACATGAAATTCGTCTTAGAATCCTTGCATTTTGAAATAAATGCCGAAACACATTTTAAGCAGGCCTTTGAGCATGTTTTAGTGTTGATGTGACATAAGTAATGAGTTGAGGCATTTAGGCATATGGAACATTTTCCAGAATAATATAAAACATAATTTAGACCATTCCTTTAACTCACAACATAACAAGGAACATATATGTTTTCCCATACTTTCATGGCTTTAATTCTTATGTACATCAAAGCCTGAACCAAATCTACATCATGACTAACTAATGGACAACCTGGAAAGTTTCACATCACATGTACTCAAACCATAGGTCAATATTGAGTATTATTAAAAAAATCTAAAACATTTGGCTTGTCTCAGCGAGTTACTAAGATTAGAGTCATTGCATTGAATTTCATAAAATTATGAATTATAGATTCATATATGCCTTCTATAATGCAATCTATTGAGGTTCACTAGGATGATATTTTTCTAGTGGCTAACAAATGATAGTGACCAGACTTGTAAACCTGCAAGTATGAAACTTGATTGGTTTCATTCATATGGACCCTGGTCACTACTACATTGGAAAGGTTTCCTAGAACTCAGACATTCCAAACCTTACAATTCCACTACTATTTGTCTACCTTTCTACATGACCTAAATATTTAGTGGACAAGAATATTGGTGCTACCACATGCAACATGAAGAAAGGGATAGAAGTTCACCCAAACATACACACTACTTACGAAGGGAAAAGACAAGAGTATGGTTTCTATCTATATTTAGGCCTAAACTGAGAAACCTCGAGTTGAGGAAAGAGATTATCTAAAAGAGAGGGACAAACACTAGGTTAATTAGGGTTTTGGATCTTGGTTATGTCAACAACAATACTGAGTATAGTGACTCAAGCTCCCTCGTAAGATATGATACCTACCTTGCTCTAACTGTGATGGAACCTCCCTCAAGCTTGTAGGGTTAAATTGTTCGAGGCATGAGTGGAATTATGCCAATGAAGATATCCTAGAGTAAAATGCCACTTGGCACCACATGGGGTCCACGTGGTTGCCACAGGGCACAATTAAGAAACCTTACAAAATGAATATGGGAACCCTAGGATGAAATAATTTTTTACCCCGAAATCTGAATAAAGAAGAGTGAAATGTTTTTAGACCCCATTCACATAACCACACAATGAGAGTGGGGTGAACCTAGTATCCACCTCCTTGGGTTGGGTTTCCAAGGGGGGTGTGTTACAATATCACTCCCAACCAATATTGGTTGTTGAACCAAAAATTCAAAACAAGCCAACATACACACCATCAAGTCCTCTTTGGCACTTATACTTGCATCAGACAATTGTACAAGAGAACAAGATGGTATTCCATTATTGTTTCCATATTTAGTACTCCAAGTAGTCCTAGAGTTTCCAATGCCATAACCCTTAGTGTTTTATCTTGTAAGAACCATAAGAATAAGTGTTCCCTTTGCTCCTCCAGGGTTTCTCCCAAGATTTGTATCTCCTTGTATTCTTGTGGAAAGCCCTTAAATTGATGCCTTCCTTTCATTGGCACATGAACCCTAACACATTGGGCAAGAGAGAAAAGTACAACGAAGAAGAATTACATAAGAAAAATACAAGTTTGATCTTATTCCCATTCTACAATACGTGGTGTGAATGATCAATGTGATTAAGATATGATGAAAAAAAAGGAATATATTCTCTTTATATGAAATAGGAGTTGGAATAAAATAATAGAAAAGGAGACAAGGTCAAAAACCAACTATTGCAAGAAAGTTAACTAATCACTAGTTAGTACTGCACATGTGAAGTGATCCAACTCTAAAGTGACACATGTTAAGTTTCAAGGTAAGCATACACATAAAACAAGGATCCTTAGGTTAGAACTCCATAATCTAAGGTGCAACATTCCTCCTATAGATGTATCCTATGCTCCATTGCAACCTCCTAAGCTATGTGCTCCTTCAATTCCACCATTTCAGTGAACAATCTTCAACTCAAGCATCCTCAAGTCCAATACATGTCTCCATGTAAATAACCAAGTGATCCCATGCTAGACTAGGGCTCAATGTCCATCATCATAAATTATATCCAACCCTCCTCATTCAAATGAGTTTCTGTCCCAAGTAAGCAAACAATCCCTCTATTATTTCTTTATAAATAAAGACATCATTTCAGATAGGAATCCAATCTTCTAAAGAAGTGTTCCACATAAGCATCAAGTCAAGATATAGTAATTCACAAGTATGATATATTTAATGTGTATGCCTACAAAGGTACAACCAAGGGTAGAAATCACATAATGCATTCCACATCACATGAAGTATCCCAAAGCATTATTTAAACAATTTCGTAGTAAACCCAAAAACTAACAAAAATTACAAAACATAAACTTGGGAAGGCCTTAGAAAATGAATTGGAAGTTCAAAACCCAAAAATTGTGAGTATCTTTCTAAGATGATCTTGGATGGCCACTTGGATCAATATTGTATAATTTGAGTTTTTGGGGTCAAACATAGTTACCTACTTAATCAAACCCCTTTATAGTTCTTGGTTTTTTTAGAGGTCACATTTAATAGTTGCTTTTACCCCAATCAAAATGTGGCACCCCCAAAAAACACTTTTTTCTTTAGGTGGGCGTGAGGTGTGGGGTTGGAGTTAAAAATGTAACTTGTTTGTAATAGTGGTATTAACAACCAGTGTTGTTGCAATCAAAACCTTGAAATCAACCCTTGAATTGGTACTTCCAATTTCAAGGTTAAACTTAAAACTTGATTGAAATTGTGGACTTAACAACCAAGACCATGACAATCAATTCCTTAAAATCAATTCTTGAATCAATCAACTATTTTCCTAGAATTTATTTTTGTTTTCCAAAGTTAAAATTACAACTTGTTTCATATTGTGGCCTTAACAATTAGTAATGTTGCAACCAAAACCATAAAATCAACCTTCAAATTGAAAGTGTTTCCAAAATCACCAGTATTTTTTATCGAGTCAAATTACCACTTGTTTGAAACCATGGCCTTAACAACTTCTATTATTGTAAATAAAAATCATTAAAATAAATAAAATCTTAAAAAAGAGGAAATATAGAAAGGAAATAGAAGATATGGAGAAAAAACCTTAAAAGTATGGGAAAAACATGTTATTTTTGTTGATAAATGGAAGTTAATTAATTTATCTTATTATGAAATTATCTTGTGATGTTTTCCTTATTATAATTTTTTCTTGAAATTTATCTTTTCTTATCATCAAGAGTAACGCCAATAAACAAATAGAAGAAGACACAAGATGTAGGCACACTGCCAGGGAAAAACCCCACTCTTTGGGGAAAACCCAGTCAAAATTCTTCATTCAGTAGATTCAATATGAGACAACCAAGACCCTAACTAGACCAGAGACTCCTTCCATCAAGCCATCCTTTCACTTTGTTAGCATATAGATATCTTCTTTATCTCTGTCATGACACCGAGATTTCCTCACTGTGATTCCACCAAAATCTCAACACTATCATGAAATCGAGATTATAACTCTGTGGTGACACCAAAATTTTCACTTTGATAACCCTTGATTGTAGTAGCACCAATTTCATTGATTGTGATATCACCGAGTCATTATGATTAAGATAGCACCGAGACAGTAATATCATTGAACCTGATCCAAAATTGGCTAGTTGTGTTTGCACCGATAGTATACCCTATCTGAGCTCCTTTACTTGTTTCTTAAATCCGAACTTATTTATGCAATTAGCTCTAAATACTCTTTTTGTGTTGTCCAAATTTAAGAGCTAATCCAAACTTGTTTTTGCAATTTATGCAAATTCTCAAATTTGTATTTATAGTTGTTCGTTCATCATTAATGAGCTGACATGATCATATTGAATAGTTGTGTCACTATATGAGGTCGACATGAACATATTGAAGGAAGCTGACTTGATGTTAATTGATGACGATTCTCTTGAGGTCGTCTTGAGGTGATGATGCTGACTTGATGAAGGCTTGATGAATTTGAAGAGGGTGACTTAATGGAGTAGTCTCAAAAAATAAATTACTTTTAAAACAAACTATTTACATGATTCAAAATCCTAGAATGGGTCAATTTAAATATTTAATGGCTAATCCTAGAAGTCCACAATTAGGACCTTGACCTAAATAATATGAACCAAGCATGAAACTGATGCTTTAATAAGTCATTTAATAATAATTATTTTTGACAAATATATTAATAATGAAGACCAAACCTAGTTACAGTCTTCAACACTCCCTCTTAACTAGGGAGGTATTCATATGTAATTAAAGAGGTACATGGAAGATCTCAATTTATCTATGAAGAAGTTTAGGCACCACAATGTGATGGACTAGATTCCGGACCATGACAATCTATCCATTTGGTCTGTCAATAGTTTAGTCACTACAATGCCACAAACTAGATTCCTTACCAGGGAAATCTATCTGAGTGGGACAAATATGGGCTAATGCTTTCAGCCTCTATAGGTACTATCAAGCTTACTTACTAACCATCATCCCAGGGAATTATGTGCACATACAACCAATGCCACCCTCCCTACCAAACATTAAAACAAATTGTCGGTCCAATGTCTTTCCATGAAATGCTTCACTCACAAAGCCTCTACAACAAATACCTCCCGATCAAATTGATTGATAACCATCATGTTATCAAATCTTCGAGAGATTCACTTGTACAAGCACAACACTTTCAAATAAAAACAAACCTTCAGGGTTTCGATGTTTCTCTTCAACTAATCTCATTAGGACTATTAGTCGAATATTTGAGAGAAGATTCCTTTTCCTACTTCACTTGTAGCAACATATCTTTTAGAATGTATTCTCCAATCAAAATATGTTATGTGCTCCCTCTTAACTAGGGAGATTTATTCTATCCAGGCTCCCTCTTAATGTGGCGAGATTAACTTCTTCCTTTGGTGTTGGAGAATATTTCATGGATTCCATCCTTCTCATCATGCTTATCATATCAACTTCTCTTACAGACATCTTCACCAACTGGTATATGATGTACCTGCACATCTTAGATAGAAATTACAACCAAATCCATAGAAGCATGAAGTTAGTCATAATGAAATATTATAGTAGCGGAAGCATTAGACTTTACAAACATAATCATGAAGAGACTATACTTCAATACTTTAAATTCTATATTAGGTTTGTTACAAACCCTAAATCACATCAACAACTCAATCAAGGTGACATAGGATTAGTTTTGTCATATAACGATCCCCAGAAATAAGTCAAAAGAAAATAAAAGTATCTAATAACTTTCAAAAGTCATATACATTAGACTTCCCACTAGGATTTTATGTAGACCCTATATTTTATACATGATCCATATCAATCAAACATACCTTAATCAACAATAATAGTTTCTACTAGGGTTTGATGTAAACCCTATATTTCCCATCATCATCCTAGAACTTCAAACTTTGACTATGGTTTGTTTCCAAACCCTAGGACTTATGCCCATTATAAATTTGGTCAACACATATATATAGGAGATTACCATCATGCATAAGCATATCATATGTAAGGAAATATTAATACATTAGACATATATCGACCTAGACTAAGCTAGGGTTTCATTCCTAGGACTTTAAGTACATAACAAGGATTTTTACTGTATACCTAACCAAAACCTAGGGTTTCAGTGCATATAAAAAAAAACCCTTATTATATCAAAAATTCAAAGATTCGAGATCTTAAACAACATCATTTCAACCCTAATAAGTTAGAGCTTCCATGATCATATAAAAGCCCCAAACATGACATCATCAATATATCAACCAGTATAGAAATTTCTTCATCAATAGCCCTAAGTAGGTTTAGGGTTTCACATATTAATAACATAACCTTACATTAGGGGTTTTTTTGGAGAACCTGTCTAGGGTTCATTTATAAACAATCAGAGATATAAGGTGGGTAGATTCATCAGATGATGAATCATCCCAAACAAGAATCTTTAAGAATCAAGGGAGCTAGACATAACACTTGTTAGTAATGTAGAATAAATATGCCAAAGAAAATGACAAGACTTTATGATTTAGGACACACCTTTCTTCTTTGAATTTTTTTTTTTAATTTCAAAGTTTTGTCTTGTGATTCCTTCCTTCATACTCGTTGAACATTTAGCAAGTCATTCCCTAGAAGTGTAAGTCATGGTATTCTATACCTGTAATGCATATTTTCAAGAAAAACTTCATAATAAGATCATAATTTAATTTCTCAAGTTATATATTTTATGCAACCATGGAGGATGGAATCCTATGATATCGAAGATCAATTAATTGACAATAGTACATTTATTTGACATCTATATTACTTTGTAAATCCTAGATATTAAGGTTCTAGCATGTGTGTTATCTAAGGATCACAAATTAGACTAGATATACGCGAGAATTATTAGTTATATTGCAAATATAGAAATTCATGGACATACACACCTTTTAGTTACATACCTTTTTTTTGATAACTTATTAGATGTGTTGTAATACTTATTGGTTCCTTGTAATTCAGATCCTTAAGGAGTCCTTTCTTCAATTTGGTTCCTTGGAATAAATTTTTCATTTTCCATCAAATAGAATTTAGATTCTTTATGTGATGACACAGTTCATTATGGTGCCTTGTACTTTGGTTCTGTGTGGGAAATAATAATGTCCATGAACTTTCAGTATCATCATAGTATTTTTTGTTGCAGAAGGGGTGACACAGTTCTTTAATGATGAAACTGTGGAATGGTATTATGGAAATATCCCAAACAATGAATATCCAAAACTTCGGTCCTGTGATGACTGAGTTTTCTTCACTGAGATTATGTATATTGTTTTTCACTATCAATATATACTTGTATGTCAAGATTTTTATTGAAGTTATTCCTCTGTTGTATTGTGCATTCATTAAAATTATATGAGCTCAAATTTCTGGAATGTTCTGACTGTAGTATACTGAAATT